>JAODYB010000014.1:696124-713914 GCA_026262435.1 Curvularia spicifera | reverse complement strand
AAAGGCACTGTAGACGCTGCGGCGAGGTAGGGCATAATACGCGGACATGCAAGCAAGATATAGAAGACGATTTCGAGTAGAATAGCTTATTACGATTTCAATTTACTGCTATTGTTGTGCTGTAATAGTTGTGTAATAGTCGTGAAGTTGATGGGGTCTTGGCACAGTGAGCGGTTCGCTATACTGAGCGGCTCGCTATACAGATACGTTATACTTCTTATTACTATAGTTTATATCTTTCTATCTATTATAAGTTTTTATTATAACTATAGCTTAATAAGTTTAGAGTTTTCTACTTATTATTAGCCGCCTAATATAACAGCACAGGCAAGACTAGTCAGATTAGTATTAGCTATAGAGTTACTTAGAGATATATAGGAGTACGTAGGACATTAAATAAGCCTTAATTTAATAGATATCTATAGGCCTTATATAAAAGGATATTAAAAATCTATAGAATAACTATTTAGAATAGTCTATACTTATATAGGCTAATACGGGTCTGACTTAGATCTAGCTTAGCTTAATTCTAGATTTATTAGCTGAATGGCCACTAGGCTAGTTTGATAGTATACTGTTATAGATAGTCTAGTATATTATAAGAAACTATAAACTCTCTAGAGTTTAATTAAGTTAGCTATAAGAATTAACAACTAAATATAGAAACGCACCTAATAGAAAAAATAGTAATAGACTACTACTACTAATATAAAAAAGTAATATAATTAATGCAATAAAAATAGGAACACTATTATGACTAGTAAAATATAAGAAAAAACTAAGAGTAAAAAATCTTAAAATAGAAAATAAGATAGTGTTTCTAGAGAAGAGCGTTAAAAACGCTATAAGAATAAAGTATATCTCTAATATAAGAAGTTAGAATACTTTTATAGAAACTATCTAGATAATAAAGTTAAGTAGTATCACAATCTAATTATACTAGTCACTAATTAAGATTACCTCATCTAGATTAAGTTAAGTCTATTCTAGATTAGGCTAAGCCTAATTAGATTGATTAGATTAGATAAGATTAAGAGATTAGCCTAATTAGCTAATTAAGTAAGTAAGCTAGTCTAATTAAGGCTAGAAAGTATAAAAGTAGTAGTATGTATTCTAATCTATCTAAATAATCTAATAAATTAAGTAGATTTAATTAGTCTACTTAATATAATTTCTTTTATCTAAAGTTTTCTTAGCTCTAATAGTTATAAGTCTAGCGCTATAAGATTATAGATTAATTCTCTTTATATATTTTATATTACTAAGAATCTTAGATAGTAAATTATACTTCTCTACTCTATACTTCTTACTTCTTTAAGAACTATTTAAATTATAAATCTAATCATAAAATATAACGTAAAAATTAGTATATTTTAGATAACTCTTAAGTTTTATAATAACTAGTATATCTAGTTTATATTACTCTAATTAGATACTTAGAATTAATACGTCTAGAACTACGTTAATTCTAATAGTAATACTATTTAGCTACTTAATTATACTAAACTATAACTTTCTTTAGTATCTCTAGTACTATAGAAACTAGTTCTTTCTAAAGATACCAATAAAAATCAATAAGTAGAATATAATAAGATAATAAATAAGTACCTAGTAAAAGAAAAAACGCGAACGTATTGTGCCAGTGTACAGTGTGACTAGTCAGGTGATGCATGTCATCTAACCAGTCACCTGTTACACGGGGTTATGCTATACTTCTCTAAGTCTTGATCTAGGTTAGGGCGAGATAACTATTAGTAGGTGCCTGCGCGATTGCTAAAGTATTTCTAAGTAGAAAAGAGTTGTAGATATTTAACTAATAGTAGAAGATAATTAATTCTATAATAAATAGAATAATAGTATATAAGTCTTATTAAGTAATAACTTATAAAAAAGTATAATTTAATTTAACTATAATAAGTATTTCTTTTTATTTCTTACTAATAGCTCGCCTGTGGCGATTAGCCTATAAAAAAGTATTATAAAAAAATAGTAGACTGCCTCTTAGGCTACTAAAGATTAAAGATAAAAAAAAAAAAGGTTTTATTAAAGTTAGAATTTAAACGTAATACTTCTAGTACTTCTAGCTCTATATCTCGCGAGACCTTAGATACTAAAGCTCTAGCTTTATATAAGTCTTAAGTTTTAGAGCTTTAGCTTTATATATTAAATTTAAAGTATAGATTTAGATAGACTCTATACTATAATATAATAATAAACTCTAATAAATAGAAGTCTATTAGGTAACTAATAATAAGTAGAAAACTCTAAACTTATTAAGCTATAGTTATAATAAAAACGCGTAATAGGTAGAAAGATATAAACTATAGTAATAAAAAGTATATAGAAAACTCTAAAATCCTTAAACTATAGTTATAAGTACTTAAATAGTATACTTACTCATAAATACTCTACTCTTCTACTATTATTTAAACTTAATCTCTAGTCTAGTAGTACTTATTAATATTACTCTATAAGTAACTTTTATCTTATTTTATTAATTTCTATTTTCTTATTATCTATTTCTATCTCTTTCTTACTAATTTCTATCTATTTCTTACTCTTTAGACTTTTATTAGCTGTATTCTTAAACTTATTAAAATAATAAGTAATTTCTATTAGTATCTCTAAGAAAGCTAGACTTACTTATTATACTTTACTAGAAGATTACGTTTATAAAGAGCTATAATAATAGCTTCTCTACTAGCTTTTCTTTCTTAAATCTACTAACGTGTTTCACAAGCGAGTCGGTCACCCAAGTGAGTCGGTCACGCCCCACCAGCGCGTTGACTTCGCAACATTATCACAGCTATTAATTACAGTATATTAAAAATTGTAATAAGCTAATTTACTCCTCAGATCTATCACTATTACTAGCACTATTAATTTCAACTGCGCAGGTACGGGCGTTGTGTCTAGTCTGCTTGCAACGCCCGCACCGCCTCTCTCTTCGCACCCTCTTTAACGCACTCTCGCCATCACCACGACTACTATTCGCCTATTCAGCTAATAAATCCTGTACCTTACTAACAGTAAGAGTCTCGTCTGTCCGTACATATCGTCGCTTGCGGCTCTTACGCTTGTTTGCTGTATCTAGAGCCTCTCGAAGAGCAGCTACTTCCTCTCTTATAAGCGTTATTTTATATGCTATTTACTAAGCCCCTTTACTTAACTAAGTAACCTTTTCATTAAGAGAACTTGCAGAAGACCTAGGGCGGTTTCTTACTCTCTATCGAATAAGAGTACTTTGCGCCTCGACTTCGCGCGCGTTGCGTAGTGTCTGCGCCTCCTAGGCAGTTACCCGTCGCGGTGATTGTACTAGTGTCTACACTACCACGTTAAGCTTTAATAGTACAGCCTATAGGTCATGTAGGACTAGACTAGCGCCTCTAAAGCTAGTCTAAATGTTCTCCTTTATAATAGACTACTTAAAAGCAGTCTTAAAGGCTAGTAGGAAGGTCTCCTTAGTAATATAGCTAGTGTAGTTACGTGCCAAGCCTAAGATCGAGTCGCCGTACTTACGCTTTAACGGCGAGAAGCAGGCGACATCAAGGAGCTGCAACAGGTAAGACGAGTGTAGAGGCATGCAGAGAAGGATAATATTCTTCTCCTTGTAGAGATCTTAAAAATTAACAGAGCAGTGGCTCTCATAGCCGTTAATAATTAGCAGTCGATATCTACCTATAGTGCAGCTCTTCGTATAGGTATTAAAGTGCTCTAACTAGGTAAGCGTAAGCTGATTATTTGTCTAGCTATTAGGACTAACTTCAAGCACCTAGTTAGTAAGTAGATTCTTAAACTAGACGTCGATAAGCACCTTGCCCGCAAAGATAACGAAGGGGGGTAGCTAGCGACCTAACGCGCCTACGCCTTAGATCACAGTAACCCACTCACGGTTGCCTAGCTAGACGCGCTTCTTTTTGCCTAATCCTTCTAAGCCTGTAATAACTAACTGTAATAAAATCTTGCCTATTATAAAGCTAGTTTCGTCAAAGTTATAGATATCGTCGTCTACAATACCCCACTTCTACTTTGTCGCCTAGACTAAGTCGAACTAGCGCTAGATAGCCGCTAGGTCCTCGCAGGCGGCTCGCTACTAATTATAGAGACGACTCTAGCGCGTCTAGAGCTCAGGAGTCCTCTTAATAAAGTTATTAATCTAGTTCTTGCCAATAGGGTTGCTCCCACGCTTATATAATAGTTTATTAGCTATTACTCAAACGCCAGCCTTTGTAGGCGTAAATCCTCTTATAGACTCCTTAAGAATACGCTTAAGTATAGCCTCCTCTTCTAGCTTATTAAGGCGCTTCGACTTCAGTACGCAGTCGCGTCGCGGGCGCTTGCCAGCGCGTCGGTTAGATAGAGTACTTTAAGGCACGTTATAAATAGAGGCGGCACGTCTTTAGCTTTGAACACGTTGCGATTAGATATCAAATAGAGCAAGCTAAAGATCTAATTCAGGACAAGTTAATTAATAATTACGTTGTTGTGGTATGTCGCGTTGTAGTGTCGAAGTTAACGCGCTGGTGGGGCGTGACCGACTCACTTGGGTGACCGACTCGCTTGTGAAACACGTTATACCTAAAATTAAAGATAAAAGTTTATATCTAGAATTAGAAATAAATAAGATATAGTTAAAATAGTTATAAAACTAAAAGATTACTCTTATTAATAAATAAGAAGTATAGAGAATCTATAAGCTTAGTTACTAGTTAATCTAGAATAAAGAAAGATAGTCTAGTTTAGATACTTTCTTATAGCTTAGGTATAATATAGACGACGTTATAGAGACTATCGCGATATAGAAGAACTTTAAGACTAAGTTATAAAGTAAGAAAAGTATAGCTTAGATAGACGCGATACTCTAGTTTATTTATTTAATTTTAATAGATATAGATATATATATAGATATAAATATAGACGTAGAGATAGCTATAGATATAGATAGAGACGTAAAGATAGAGAATATTAAAATAGTAGACGTAAGAGAGAAGTTAGGTAATTTATCGTTATAGCTTTATAGAGGCTAGATAAACTATAATTATTAATTTAATAGATAAAAAAATTCTACAATAATTTACTAAAGTCGTTTGTAAAAGGACGGAGCTAAATAATAAGTATAATATTAAAATCTAAACTTATTTTTATACTTATTATAATCTACTCTAGTATTAGCTATCTAACTTAGAGTTACTAACTCTATCTCTATTATATAAGACTATATTCTTATATATCTAGAGTAGTATTACTACTACTATAGTCTTAGCGTAAGACTAGTTATATAACTATTATCTTATAATAATTACTTATCTACTAATACTTTAAGAGTCTTCTACTACTTATAGTTAGTATTAAGAGAGATAATTTTCTTAACTTATTACTTATAATATTATCTTCTTTCTGAGAGTAAATATTTTAATTCTTTAAGTTATTATTTCTCTATACTACGTTTCGTATTAGCTATATATAAAGTTCTAGTACGTCTATTATATTATAGCTATTTTTTTCTTTAGCTTATCTTTCTAACTATACTTAAAGTTTAGTCTTCTTATTACGTTTATACTTAGAACTTAACTTTCTAACGTTATACTTATACTAATTATATAAAAGCGTAGAGACTAGAGATAACTTTTTATTATAAGTATTATAAGGAGAAGAACCTTTACTATTTTATTTCTTTTTTATTTTTTACTAATGGCTCGCCTGTGGCGATTAGCCTATTAAAAAGTATTATAAAAACGGCAGGCCGCCCCTTAGCCTACTAAAGATTAAAGATTAAAGATTAAAAAAAGGTTTTGTCAAAGTTAGGATTCGAACGCGACACCTTAGACACTAAGGCTCTAGCTCTGTATAAGCCTTAAGCTCTAGAGCTTTAGCTTTACGTGTTAAATCTAATATATAGATCTAGATAGACCTCTAATTACAGAATAATAAAGACTACTCTAATAGGTAGAAGCCTATTAGATAGCTAATAATAAGTAGAAAATTCTAAAGTTATTAAGCTGTAGTTATAATAAAGATATAATAGGTAGAAAATCTAAACTATAGTAATATACGAAGTACTTAGAAAACTCTAAAATTCTTAAACTATAGTCGTAAGTACTTAAGATAGCGCACCTATCTATAAATACTCTACTCTTCTACTATTATTTAAACTTAATCTCTAGCTTAATAATACCTATTAATATTACCCTATAAGCGATTCCTATCTCTTTCTTACTAATTTCTATCTCTTTTATATTATTTTCTTAATCTAGCCTTCAATAGGATATCTACTAATTTTTCTAGCTAACGAAAGATATCTATCGCGCCCTTAATAAAAGTAAAAATTATATATTACTACCTACTATTAAATATTATTAAAGAAAAGCTAGAGTAATAGCTATCTATATAGCTAGAGTACTTATAATCTCTTATTCTTAAGTCTACGGACGTTAACTTATATAAGTAATATAGGATAGAAAAGATATAGCTTTAAAAGTTAAGAGGCTAAGCTATTACTTTTGTTAACGCTTAAGAGGCGTTACGTATTAACTAGTTAGAATATAAGCTTGTTCTAAAGTATATATCTAGTCGTAATATATAGTTGTAGCTAGAGTATAATATAGAGGGCATAGAACTAGCTATTACAGCTCTAATACTTACTCTAAAGTATAAGAATTTTAAGTTAGAGCTATAGAGTAAGAAGAGCATAGCTTAGATAGGCGCTATATTTAATTCTATACGACTAAATTTTAATTAGATAGAGAGAGATATTAAGTTAAACGTAGACGCGGACGTAGAGATAGAGGACGCTAGTGAGGGATCTAATTATATGTCGATATAGTTTTGCGGAGGCTGCGTGAACTGTAATTATTAATTTAAAAAAAAAAATCCCAAAATAATTCACTAAAGTCGTTTGCAAAAGGCTGGAGCTAATTACTATTTTATAGATACTATAATAGATTACTATATAAGTTATATTTCTATAGTAGCTAAGTATAATCTATTTATTTCTGAAGAAGAGTAAAAAAAAGTTTAGTATAAAAAGTAGTAGAAGTAGATTAAGATTATATAGTTAAAAGCTTAGTTAGTTTAGCGCGAGTTAGAGCTTCTAGAGGCTAAAACGTAAAAGTAAATATTTACTAATTAAGATTTTACTATACTAAATCTCTAGAATTATATAAAAGAGTAGACTAAGAGAAGCTCTACTTCTAGTATAGACTTTCTAATAGCTAGACTATTACTATTTAGATAGTTAACTAACTTAAGCTAGGCATAGACTAACTTCTTTAATTCTTTTTTTAATTACTCTTTTTCTTTTAAGAATCTAGTTCTCGCTTCTTTTCTAAATATATCTAATAGTACTTACGGACTAGTATTTTATAGTTTATTAGAATTTCTCTTAGTTTCTTAATATTCTAGGTATCTAGCTATTCTTACTACTTAACTAAGTATTTCTACTAACGTCTAAATTTCTTTAAGTCTTTAATTCTTTTAAATATATACTTATTATTCTTAAGTTCTATATTTTTTACTAATTTAGCGTTTACTAATACTAGTTCTAAAAGCTTCTTATAGAATATAGAGTAAACTTTTATACTTAGTAATAGCTGTAGTTTAGGATTTACTAGTTCTATCTTTTTTAGAATTTTAAATAGTCTTACTTAGAGATTATCTAGTTTCTTAAATAGTTACCTAGTTTTTAGGTTCTATCTTAATGGGAAAACTTTATCTCTCTTTTTAAAAAGTAGTTTTCTAATTTTTTACTTATTTACTATATTAGATACTATTTCTTTTTCATTTTTCACTAATGGCTCGCCTGTGGCGATTGGCCTATCAAAAAGTATCACAAAAAACGGCAGGCCGCCCCTCGGCCCACCAAAGATCAAAGATCAAAGATTAAAAAAAGGGTTTTGTCAAAGTAAGGATTCGAACGCGACACCTCAGGCACCAAGGCTCTGGCTCTGTGCAAGCCTCGAGCCCTAGAGCTTTAGCTTCACGTGTTAAATCTAATGTATAGATCTGGATGGACTCCTAATCACAGAATAACAAAGAGCTCTAATAGGCAGAAGCCTATTAGGCGGCTAACAATAAGCAGAAAATTCTAAAGTTATCGAGCCGTGGTCGTGATAAGGACACAACAGATAGAAAATCTGAACCGTGGTAATATGCGAAGTATAGAAAACTCTAAAATCCTCGAACCGTAGTCGTGAGTACTTAAGGCAGCGCACCCGCCTACAAATACTCTGCTCTTCTGCTATTATTTGAACTTAATCTCCAGCTCGACAATACCTATCGATATCACCCTGTGAGCGATTTCCATCTCTTTCTTACTAATTTCTATCTCTTTTATATTATTTTCTTAATTAGTCTTCTCTAAGATGTCTACTAATCTCTCTAGCTAACGAAAGATATCTATCGCGCCCTCAACAAAAGCAAAAATAGCATATTACCACCTACCATCGAACACTATTAAAGAAAAGCTAGAGTAATGGCTACCTGCATGGCTAGAGTACTTGCAATCCCTTGTTCTTAAGCCTACGGACGTCGACTTGTGTAGGCAATACAGGATAGGAGAGATATAGCTTTAAAAGTTAAGGGGCCAAGCTATCGCGTTCGTCAACGCTCAAGAGGCGTTGCGCATTTACTAGTTAGGATATAAGCTTGTCCTAAAGCATATACCTAGTCGTAATATGCGGTCGTGGCTAGAGTACAACATAGAGGGCATAGAACTAGCCATCACGGCTCCGATACCTACCCCAAGGCACAAGAATTTTGAGTTAGAGCTGTAGAGTAAGGAGAGCATGGCTTAGATAGGCGCTATACTCAATTCTGTGCGACCAAATCTTAATTAGGTAGAGGGGGATATTAAGTTAGACGTAGACGCGGACGTGGAGATAGAGGACGCTAGTGAGAGATCCAATTATATGTCGATGTAGTTTTGCGGAGGCTGCGTGAACTGTAATTGTTAATTCAAAAAAAAAATCCCAAAATAATTCACCAAAGTCGTCTGCAAAAGGCCGGAGCCAAATATTAGATACTATAAGATTCTACTAAATAATATTTTTACTTGGTTCTTTATATAATTCTTTTATTAGTTAGACTTTATTATCTACTCTAACTATAGTACTTTTAATATCTTTCAAGTTCTACTAAGCTATTAGCTTATACCTATAATTAGTATAGTAAAGTAAGCGCTTTATAGTTACTAATTTTTTACTATTATAGACTAATTATACTATTAGTAGAAGCTTAACCTAGTATTTCTATAGCTTATTAATATATATTTATAGATATTATTTTAGCGTTTAGTTTATACGTTCTATTTAGCTATTAGTTTCTAGATAAAAGCTTATTAAAAGCTTTCTTTTAATATCTAACTTTACTAGAAATATTATTAAATATAGAGAAGTAAATAACTTATCTCTATTTATAATAAATTTCTTAGATATTCTATACTCTAATACTAGTACTTTAAAAATTTTATTTCTTTCTTTTTATTTTTTACTAATAGCTCGCCTGTGGCGACTAGCCTATTAAAAAGTATTATAAAAAACGGCAGGCCGCCCCTTAGCCTACTAAAGATTAAGGATTAAAAAAAAAAGTTTTTATCAAAGTTAGATTTTAAACGCGATATCTCTAGTGGTTCTAGCTCTACGTCTCGCGAGGCCTTAAGCCTTAGAGCTTTAGCTTCACGTGTTAAATCTAAGATATAGATCTAGATAGACCTCTAACTATAGAATAATAATAAACTCTAATAAGTAGAAGTCTATTAAGTAGCTAACGACGAGTAGAAAACTCTAAACTTATTAAGCTATAGTTATAATAAAGACTTATAATAAGTAGAAAGATATAAACTATAGTAATAAGAAGTATATAGAAAAGTCTAAAATTCTTAAACTATAGTTATAAGTACTTAAGATAGCGTACCTATCTATAAATACTCTACTCTTCTACTATTATTTAAACTTATTCTCTAGCTTAGTAGCGCTTATTAATATTACTCTATAAGTAATTTCTATCTCTTTTTTACTAATATCTATCTCTTTCTTACTAATATCTATCTCTTTCTTACTAATATCTATCTCTTTCTTACTAATATCTATCTCTTTCTTACTAATTTTTATTTATTTCTTACTCCTCTAATCTTTATATACTAGCTATATTCCTAAACTAATTATAATAATAGATAATTTCTATTAGTATCTCTAGATAAGCTAGGCCTATCTACTATAGTCTACTAGTAGATTACGTTTATAAAGAGCTATAATAGTAGCTCTTCTAGTAGCTAGACTTTCTTAAATTTACTATATCTACTAACTAGAATATACGTCTATACTAAGACTTAAAAATAGATAAGATATAGCTATAAGGCTAGAATATTATACTTATTAATTAATAAGAAGCTTCTAAGATCTATAAGTTTAGCTATAAGTTAATTTAGAATAAGAGAAAATAGTCTGGTTTAGATACTTTTTTATAGCTTAGATATAATATAGACGACGTTATAGAGACTATCGCGACGTAGAAGAACTTTAAGACTAAGTTATAGAGCGAGAAGTGTGTAGCTTAGATAGGCGCGATACTTTAGTTTATTTAATTAATTCTAATAGATATAGATATAGACATAAATATAGACGTAGATATAGACGTAGAGATAGCTATAAATATAGATAGAGCCGTAGAGATAGAGAATATTAAGATAGTAGACGTAAGAGAGAAGTTAGACGATTTATTATTATAGCTTTGCGGAGGCTAAGTAAACTATAATTATTAATTTAAAAAAAAGAATTCTAAAATAATTTACTAAAGTCGTTTGCAAAAGGCCAGAGCTAATAAAAAAAACTTTATATATATATTTCTCTACTATATTTATTGTCTCTATTAGTATAAACTTTACTATCTTAGTTAATTAGTTAATAATTATTAGTATACTATTATAGAATTTAGCTAATTCTAGTTCTAATAACTTTAAAAGCTTTACTATAAAGTCTATTATTATACTTATCTATAGTCTTATTAGTAGCTATCAGAGCAATAATAAGCTATAGAGCTTATATTTTTTAAGCTTATTCTAGTAATATACTAAATAGTTATCTAATACTTTCTATATTTCTACTCGTAAGCGTAGTATTATAAATACTCTAGCTAGTTTTCTAACTATTTCTTCTATTTTTACGTATTTATATCCTAAAGACTTATATAGTTCTTATATAAAGTTCTTTCTTATATATAGAGATATATATATTTAGTTCTTCTAAATTATATAGTAGTATTCTTTATTATTCTATAGTAGCGCCTTCTACTTAGAATTATTAGTATTTAGCTTCTATTTAGCTACTTTCTATTACTATTACTATTATAATATTATAACTTAGTACGCTACTACGTTAATTCTTACTAGATTAGGTTAATTATACTCTAGACTTCTATTAGATATTTTCTTAAGTAGTACGTTATATAGTTCTTTATACTCTTTTTTTTAAAAGTTAGATTTTTAGCTTAAAGTATCTATAGCTTTATTAAGTAATTTTACTTACTATATAATTTTAAAGTTAAACTAAGCTAGCTACTTAGTCTATTAAACTTATTATTAGTTAGGCTTTCTAGTTATTATAAAGCTTATTAAATTCTGGTATTTAGTATAGATTTTAACAATATTAGAGAGTTCTAATAGGTATACTTTCTACTATTTAAAGATATTAACTACTTTTAGTAGCTTCTTATTATAAACGTTATAGTTAAGTTCTACTTCTAAAAACTTTCTAAACTAGTCAAATACTAGTCTCTATTTTCTATCTAGGTACTACTCTAATAATATAGCTTCTAGTATATAGTATAACGTATTAGTCTTAACTTACGTTTTTTATTTTAGATTATTTATTTCTAGTATAAGTGTTTTAAGAAAGATTTAATCAATCTAATTAAACGCTTCTTAATATTACTTATTCTATTAAAACTCTACTTCTTTTTTTATAATCTCTAAGAGTCGTATAGTAATTTTTAAGTAATCTTTAATAAACTTCTAATAGTAGTTAGTAAATTCTAAGAAGAATTATATATTTATAACTATTTTAGGTTTTAGCTATTTCTATATAGTTATAATTTTCTTTAGATTTATTTTAACTTCTTTAGTAAAGATAATAAAGTCTAGAAATTCTATTTTCTTAATATAGAATTTATACTTTCTTAGCTATAAGTATAGCTTATATTCTTTAAGCTTTCTAAGTACTTTTTTAATATATTTAATATATTTATTAAGAGTTCTACTAGAGTATATTAGTATATTATCTAGCTATATAGTAATAAAAATTCTAAAGTATTTATAAAGAGCGTTATTAATAACTAAATAAAAGGTTACTAGTATATTAATTAATATATATAGTATAACTATATACTTATATTGTCTATATCTTGTTTTAAACGCTATTTTTTTTTTTTTTTTTTTTTTTTTAATCTAGATTCTATAAAATTCTTCTTAAATATTAAACTTTTTAAACTACTTAGCTCTCTAGAGTTAATCTATAAGCTCTAATATTAGTAGTAAGAGATTTAAATTCTTTTATATACTTGCGTTTAATCTTTAGTAGTTAATATATAGTTACTATTTTCTATTAAGTTTCTTTGTAAATAGTATTAGTAAAATTATTAAGTTTTATTCTAGTTAAATAAATTTCTTTTTTAGATTCTTCTAAAGATAGTCTTATAGCTTAGTATTATACTTAGACGCTATTAAGTATATTAGTTTTAGGCTTAACTTTACTTCTTCTTTTAAAATAATCTTATAATTCTAGTTCTAGTATTTAGCTAAGTTTATTACTTTATTTTTTTTAAATAGTTCTCTAAACTTGTTTATTTAGTATACTTCTAGTATATCTAGTAGTATAAGTCTATTCTTTCTAGACGTAAATTATCTTATTTATATAATCTTTACTTACTGAGAGTCTTTTATATAGATTCTTATAATCTTATATACTAAGATCTTACTAAATCTTCTATTTTAGAGTAAGCTCTAATTTATTAGACGTATTTCTTATTATACTCTAGTAACCTTATATATACGTTCTTAGCTAAGTATTATTTTTTATTACTAATTAATAGCTAGATTATATTTCTATAACTAGTTATAGCCTATTAGTATTTTATAGTCTTTCTTAAAATTTTTAATACTTATTTTTATTAGACTATTAGTATCTACTAATTTTAGTAAAACTAGTTTTATTTATAATCTTACTATACTATCTCTATATAATATTAAGTTATTATTAGCTAGTACTATCTATATTAGTATCTTCTTATTCTAATAGAGTATATTATTTTTCTCTAATACTTAAAATAAAATTATTATACGTATAGTACTACTATTAATAGTTACTATTATTCTATATCTATATACTAATACTAGTACTTAGAGACTTTCTATATCTTCTCTAAAGTTCTATACTTTTCTAAGAGTTATTGTAAGACTACTTTTACTAGCGTAATTCTATCTTTAGTAGTATTCTAGTTTTTTAGTCTAGATAGTTATCTCTTTTATAATCTCTTTCTTCTCTTAGAGATATATTCTACGCTATACTTAGTATTATAGTATATAAGATATCTATTATTATGATAGAATCTCTAGTATATTATATTATATAGATTTTAGATCTCTATCTATTTTTATAATATATCTAAGAGTTCTAGTTTATAAATAAGGTTCTTCTAAGTATTATATATTATATATAACTTAGCTATATATTTCTTAGCGCTAACTATACTATAATAATAATTATTTACGTCTTATACGCTTTCTCTCTAGATTTAGTAGTACTAGTAGATAGAGTAGTAGCGTATCTAATATAACTACTAATATACTAACTTTAATTTTTCTAGCTTATAAAGATTATAATTACGTATAAGATATTTTTTTATTATAATATGAATATAGTAGTAGTTATTAATATTAAGTCTTAACTTATAGTACTTTTTTTCTATATTATTTATATTTTTACTTTTTATGATCTATCTAGTTAAAGTATTATATAAAGTTATTTGGCTCCGGCCTTTTGCAAACGACTTTGGTGAATCATTTTAGGATTTTTTTTTTTAAATTAACAATTACAGTTCACGCAGCCTCCGCAAAACTACATCGATATATAATCGGATCTCTTACTAGCGTTCTCTATCTCCACGTCCGCGTCTACGTCTAACTTAATATCCCTCTCTACCTAATTAAGATTTAGTCGCACAGAATTAAGTATAGCGCCTATCTAAGCCATGCTCTCCTTACTCTACAGCTCTAACTTAAAATTCTTGTGCCTTAGGGTAGGTATTAGAGCCGTGATAGCTAGTTCTATGCCCTCTATATTATACTCTAGCCACGACCGCATATTACGACTAGGTACATGCTTTAGGACAAGCTTATATTCTAACTAGTAAATACGCAACGCCTCTTAAGCGTTAACGAACGCGATAGCTTAGCCTCTTAACTTTCGAAGCTATATCTCTCCTATCCTATATTACCTACATAAGTTAACGTCTGTAGGCTTAAGAACAAGGGATTATAAGTACTCTAGCTACGCAGGTAGCTATTACTCTAGCTTTTCTTTAATAGTGTTTGATAGTAGGTAGTAATATGCTATTTTTGCTTTTATTAAGGGCGCAATAGATATCTTTCGTTAGCTAGAGAGATTAGTAAACATCTTAGAGAAGACTAATCAAGAAAATAATATAAAAGAGATAGAAATTAGTAAGAAAGAGATAGAAATCGCTTATAGAGTAATGTTAATAGGTATTGTCGAGCTAGAGATTAAGTTTAAATAACAGTAGAAAAGCAGAGTATTTATAGGCGGGTGCGCTACCTTAAGTACTCACGACTACAGTTCGAGAATTTTAGAGTTTTCTAAGTACTTCGCATATTACCACGGTTTAGATTTTCTGCCTGTTATGTTCTTATTACGACCACGGCTCGATAACTTCAGAATTTTCTGCTTATTATTAGCTGCCTAATAGGCTTCTACCTATTAGAGCTCTTTGTTATTCTATAATTAGGGGTCCATCCAGATCTATACATTAGATTTAACACGTAAAGCTAAAGCCCTAGGGCTCGAGGCTTGCACAGAGCTAGAGCCTTAGTGCCTGAGGTGTCGCGTTCGAATTCTTACTTTAACAAAACCCTTTTTTTGATCTTTGATCTTTGATCTTTAGTAGGCCGAGAGGCGGCCTGCCGTTTTTTTGTAATACTTTTTAATAGGCCAATCGCCACAGGCGAGCCACTAGTGAAAAATGAAAAAGAAATATAAAGTTATACTATACTTTTCTAAGTCTTAATCTAGATTAGAGTAAGATAACTATTAGTAAGTACTTACGCGATTACTAAAATATTTCTAAGCAAAAAAAAGCTATAGATATTTAACTACTAATAGAAGATAATTAATTCTATAATAAATAGAATTATAATATATAAATTTTATTAAGTAATAACTTATAAAAAAGTATAATTTAAGTTAACTATAATAAGTATAATACTAAAATCTAAATTATTCTTATACTTATTGTAATCTACTTTAGTATTAGCTATCTAATTTAGAGTTACTAACTTTATTTCTACTATATAAGACTATATTCTTATATATCTAGAGTAGTATTACTAATACTATAGTCTTAGCGTAAGACTAGTTACGCAACTGTCGCCCCGCGATAATTACTTACCTACTAATACTCTAAGGGTCTTCTACTACTCGTGGTTAGTATTAAGAGAGGTGATTCTATTAACCTGTTACTTGTAACATTACCTACCTAGTCACGTGCTTGAGTCTAATAGTATATATAGCTCCTCTAGTAGATAGAGAGGGGATAATAACCTCACGATAGGAAAAACTATCTACTCTTTAATTTTATCTATGTCGAGAATACAACTTTCTTCCTTTACTTCTCTCTTCTCTTAGTAACTGCTATAGGGTCTAGTCTATTATCGTGTACTTAAGTAGGTACTGTGGCCTCGTACTATCTACACCCTTACAGTATATTTAAAAAACCTTTACAAATAAGTAGAATAATTATACGATTACTTTTACTAAGAAAGTATCTACTACTAAGAAGCTAGATAATATCAAAAAATAGATATATAAAACTATAGATAGAAAGTTATTTAATATTACGACTTTTAAGCTAGTCTTAACTAGATTATTAACGTCTTAGGCGATTGTTTAAATTCTTAATGCTAATCTAGTCCTTATAGATTAGATAAGCTATAACTATGCTAAAGAGTAATACTAATTATACTTTAAGAAAGCTAAACATAGTTATATAATACTTAAAGTCTAGTTTAATAGATAGAAACTCTTATATAAAGAAGCTTAGATCTTTGAGATTATAAATATAACTAGTGAGCTAGTATTAACTAATATTCTTACTATACTTAACTTAAAGCTTATACTAAGATTTTTAGAGATAATAATATTTAATATAGTATAAAATACTATCTATAAGCTTAATTTAATTATATTAGACTAAGTAGCTTAAACGTTTACTATACTACCATAATAGTATTTATTTAATATTAAAGAAAAAGCTTCTATATTTTTATAGTAGAGTAAACTACTAGATTATAGTTTAAGAGTAGAACTAAAACAACTATATATAACTCTCTAAATAAGTAGTAGAGAAAATACTTATAGACTATTAAAGAGTATTACTAATTAGAAATAGCGCTAACTCGTGTATATATTTATAGAGTATACTAATTACTCTTACTAACTATAATAAGTAAAAGATTAAAAAGTATATAGTAATACTTAAGTAGAGTTAAGTTAAAGCTAGAGTCTAGAAGACTAACTAGATACTAACTTAAGGTTTTACTAAACTAATTAGCTTTAGTATCTAGACTACGTTAACTAAACTAAGTTATCTAAGTTACGTAGTAGTTATAGTAGTTATTGATCTAGACTTACTTCAAATAGTATAAGCTATAACTCTAAGTATTAATAGTATTACACTTAAAAATAAACTTTTATATACAAGTATGGCTCCGGCCTTGTGCAAACAACTTTAGTAAATTATTTTAGAAATTTTTTTTTTAAATCAATTATTATATTTTATCTAGCCTCTATAAAGCTTTAATAATAAATTACCTAACTTCTCTCTTATATCTACTATCTTGATATTCTTTATCTCTACGTCTCTATCTATATCTATAGCTATCTCCGCGTCTGTATCCGCGTCTGTATCCGCGTTTATATTTATATCTATATCTATATCTATATTCATTTGAATTAATTAAATAAACTAAAGTATCGTGCCTATCCAAGCTACACTCTTCTCGCTCTATAACTTAGTCTTAAAGTCCTTCTATGTCGCGATAGTCTTTATAACGTCGTCTATATTATATCTAAGCTATAAAAAAGTATCTAAACCAGACTATTTTCTCTTATTCTAAATTAACTTATAGCTAAACTTATAGATCTTAGAAGCTTCTTATTAATTAATAAGTATAATATTCTAGCCTTATAGCTATATCTTATCTATTTTTAAGTCTTAGTATAGACGTATATTCTAGTTAGTAGATATAGTAAATTTAAGAAAGTCTAGCTACTAGAAGAGCTACTATTATAGCTCTTTATAAACGTAATCTACTAGTAGACTATAGTAGATAGGCCTAGCTTATCTAGAGATACTAATAGAAATTATCTATTATTATAATTAGTTTAGGAATATAGCTAGTATATAAAGATTAGAGGAGTAAGAAATAAATAAAAATTAGTAAGAAAGAGATAGATATTAGTAAGAAAGAGATAGATATTAGTAAGAAAGAGATAGATATTAGTAAGA
>JAODYB010000012.1:0-148612 GCA_026262435.1 Curvularia spicifera | reverse complement strand
ATTCGAAGACATATAGATAGTTCACCAACGTCTATGGTAGAGGCCTTTGAGAAGGTCTCAAAGGGGGCAGCTATTATCGCGCATAAGTTAGTGTTGGCGCAAAAGCGGATTACTGAGCTTGAAGCAGCTAACGCAGCCGCCACGCGACGAAAATCGCATAAAAGAAAACGTATTNAGGCAGAGGGGACCTTGACAGTTGAAGATGGGGAGCGATTAGCTACTCTCCAGGACTTTGGGGCGCGTAGTGATGGGAAGAAGTCAAAGAAGCAGAAACGCGCTAAAGGGGGTGAACTATCTCAAAGGCGGTGTGGACGGTGCAATGGGACTGGGCATAACGCGCGAACGTGTAAGCAGGTAGTAGAAGTAGACTTAGAATGATATCTTGTATTTATTTGCGCTGTATAGGTCTAAAGTGGGCTCTTTTGGGCCATAATGTGGTGGTTGTGGTGAGGGCTTGGCAAAAGTGGCTCGCGAACCCATGTGGCTCGCGAACCCATAAGGCACGTTAAAACTTCTTACTATTTAAAGAATTAGTAGTTGCGGAATAAAAGATCTAAACCCTATAATAGAAAGGATCTACTACTAACTATACGACCCTATTTTAGTAGTATACTATAAGGATTAACTAGAACAATAACGCTCTTATACGAATATACAAGCAAGGTCTTAAGCCCTCTATGCGTAGGGAACTTATAAGAACTAGAACTTCTATTAATAACTTTAAGAAACTTATAATAGAAGCTGTAAGATTAGATAACGAACTTTACAAACTTATATTAGAAGAACGACTATTCGTGAAGGGAACGCGTAACTAAGAAAGCTTAAATAATTAGCCTCGATAAAACTAATACCGACATTTATAGCCTAACACGGGAAAATAGCGAAACTATACTCCTAGAACTCTAGAAGTCTATTAAGAATATAGTGTAGAACCTATACACCTTAATAACCTTAATAAAAGTAAAGGGCTAGAAAAAAATAGCAAAAAATAACCTAAGAAGACGTTTAACTACTATAAGTGTAGTAAAGAAGGCTATATAGCACGAGACTGCTAAAGCGTAGATACGAATAAAGTTAAGCGACAGCTTAATATAATGTAAAGAAAGTTAGAACTTAATAATAATAAAAAATAGAATATTATTACCCGACTAACGCTAACCGCATCTAAAGGAGAAGAAGAACTTCTTAAGAGATTTAAGAATATTACTATTACAGCTCTAGAAGTATCTAATAAGAACGACGAACCTCTAAGTAATAAGGAATATAAGACACCTAAAGAAATAGAAGAACCTTAGACGCCCAAGACTAAGTATAAAAAGATAGCTAGCTTTAAGAAGAAGCACTAACTAGCTACACTAGCACGATTACCTAGTCGAGATAACACATACTACGTAGAAACTTAGATTTAGAAACTAAACGAAATACTTAGATAGGAACACTACACTTACGACTATACCGTACTAAGTATACTACTTTAGATATACTATAACTTATAGCACTTCTAAGCTAACATTGACTTCTATAAAGTCAAGACTATATAAACTCTACCTAACTATACGCATATTACCGCCAACATTAACAGACTATAAGGAAGGACATACTAGTATAAGAGACACTATTACTAACCTTATAAGTAAGAAAAGACGGATACACCGCAATAGATATAGAAGATAAAAGAAGCCTAGACTAATAATAATATATACTAAATTAGTTAATATTAGTATAACGCAAATAACCCGTAATATAGTAAGTTACACTAGACTATATATACTACTAAGTTCTGTCTAGTACACTAGAATGCTAAACAGAACGAGAGATAGTTACTAAAGAAGGTTTGAGGAGAACCTAGGTGTAAATAGATGTAGCACGAATATAAGGACGACCTATACGCTAAATATCTATAGGATAAGAGGAAGATAGTTCACTTTCTAGAGTATAAGAATACTAAAGATATTATTGACATGTAGATTACGTATATAAACGAAGACGGCGTTACTAGGGAATATAACTAGCCGTACTAGCAGATATATCTTAGTAATAAATACAACAAGTATTAAGACGCTAAAGAATATTATAGCTACGCAGAACTATAGTCTTTTTTAGGCTAGCGATAAGAGAACGTAGCCCCTCTAGAGAAATTAACTTAGTAAACTTCCTAAGATTAATTAAGCTTATAGTAAAGCTTAACGGAACATAGATATAGATACTAGTAAATTTAGGAGTATAGAATAACTACGTTTTAGCGCACGTAGCTAAGAAAGTAGAACTTTTATAGCTACGGAAATAACATTCTTACCTACTATATATAGCTATAGGCGAGTTAATACCTAAAGGAAACGAAATTATACACGAGATTAGACAAGTAACGCTTAGTATCTAAGAGTATAAGAAGAAAATTAACCTAGACGTTCTTAGACTAGCTATCTATAACATTATATTAAGACTTCTATAGCTATAGAAATATAACCTGTAGATTAACTAGAAGTTAAAGGTGTTTTAATTTAAGTACTGTAGATTAGGCGTAACTATAAGCTAGCCTAGATATTAGTAGAGTTTGATAGTAGATAAGAGTAATATTGCTAAGTAGTGTAATAACGCAGAAAGAAAAGCGTACTTAAAAGGTAGTTCTCTTAATAGGAAGCTAAACCTAGTAGATACTAACACTAGGCTAATAGATTACGAAGCTAGAGGTAAATAAGAGAAGAGCGTAACTCTAGAGATCCCTAAATAATATAGAAGATTTAAATATTTATTTTAGGAAGTAGTAGACAAATAAGCGTTACTAAAGTATTAACTCTAGAACTATAAGATAGTCTTATAGAAAGGAAAGTAACTAACTTTTAGCCTAATTTATTAATAATTAGAACGAGAACTTACAGTACTATAAGAGTACCTAGATAAGTTATTAGCTAAAGACTATATATAACTATTAATATCTCTAGTAGGATATCTAGTTATATTCGTACTAAAGAAGGACGGAATAGATTAACTATACGTTAACTATAGAAAACTAAACGACATTATAGTTAAGAATTAATACCTACTACTAAATATTAGAGAACTTTAGAATTAATTATCTCGAGTAAAGATCTTTATAGTATTAGATCTAAGAGATGGATACTACCTTATTAGAATTAAGGAAGGTAAAGAATAGAAAATAGCTTTTTAAACAAGATACTGTAAGGGTGTATTTAGTACGAGGCCACAGTACCTACTTAAGTGGACGATAATAGACTAGTCACTGTAGCAGTCACTAAGAGGAGAGAAGAGTGAAGAGAGAAAGTTGTATTCTTGACATCGGTAAAATCGAAGAGTAGACCGTTCGTCCTGTCGTGAGGTTGTTGTTCTCTCTCTATCTACTAGAAGAACTACATATACTATCAGACTCAAGCACGTGACCAGGCAGGTGACTGGTCAGATGACATGCGTCACCTGACTAGTCACACTGTACACTGGCACAATACGGATATTTTAAATATATAGTTATGCTGTTTAGACTTACGAACGCCCTAGCTACGTTTTAATTACTTATTAATAACGTACTTAGACCCTATCTAGATATATTCGTTATCGCCTACCTAGATAATATTCTAATCTACTTAGAGAATAAGAAGGACTATACTAGATACGTTATAAAAGTACTATAAGCTCTTAACGATTATAGCCTTTAACTTAAGCTAAAGAAGTGTAAATTTTATAAGACTAAAGTTAACTTTCTAGGCTATGTAGTAGGGATTAACGGAGTACAAATAAGCAAAGAAAAGATTAAAGTTATTAAGAATTAGCTAATACTAAAGAACGTTACGGACATTTAATTATTTCTTAGATTTATAAACTTTAACTAAGAATTTATTAAGAATTACTCTAAGATCGCGATACTAATAACGCGACTTACACGAAAAGATACTCTATAGAACTAGAATAAAAAGGCTAACGATATCTTTAAAACACTTAAGAAAGTATATATTACGCTACTATGCTTTAGAATATTTGTTTTAGAAGTACTACTAAAATTTAAAACTAACGTATTAGACTTAGCCTTAGGAGGCTACGCTAGTATCTATATTAATAGTAAATAGTATCTAATAGCATACTACTTAAGAAAGTTCTTAAGACTAGAAGAATAATACGACGTACACGATAAGGAACTACTTATAATAGTTACTTACTTAAAATATTAGAGAGTATACGTAGAAAGCTACTTAGAACTTACTATCTATATAGATTACAAGAACTTAGTATACTTTACTACTACTAAACCTCTTAACTAACGCTAGACCTAATAGGCTAAGCTACTTAGACAATATAAATTTAAGATTATATATATACTAAGAAAAGAAAATAGTAGAGTAGACGCTCTTAGCTAACGACTAGATATTATAGGAACTAAAGAAGTTATCGATACTGTAATACTTAAGTAAAATAAAGATAGATCCTTAGAACTAGCAAGAACTATTAATAGAATACTTAAAATTAGGAATAATATATCTAAAGACTAGTAGGAAAGAATTATTTAATAACACTACGACAACTTAGTACACGGACACCCTAGAATCGCGAGAATAATAGAACTAATTCGAAGAAACTACGAATTTAGCAAAATAAAGAACAAAGTTATAGCCTTTATCGCTAAATACGAATAATACTAAAAGAATAAGTATAGTACTTATACACTATACGGAGAAATATAAGTATAAGAACTACTAGATATACTCTAGGTAGATATCTCTATAGACTTCGTAATAGGACTACTAGTCTTAAAAGACCCTATAACTAATATTAGCTATAACGTAATCTTAGTTATAGTAAATAGATTTACTAAATACGTAGTATATATTATATTTAGAAAAGACTATAATATAGAATAACTCGTATATATATTTTATAATAGAATTATAAGGAACTATAGAATACTAAAGTTAATTACTAGTAATAGAGACAAGCTCTTTACGTTAAACTTTTAGATAACCTTAATAGTAATAATAGAAATAAAGAGAAAGCTATCTATAGCTTATTATCTAGAAACTAATAGATAAATAGAAAGAACGAATAGAACTATAAAAATATACTTACGTATTTATACTAACTACTAGTAGAATAATTAGGTATAACTACTACTAATAGCATAACTAGCGTATAATAATAAAATATTAGAATCTATAAAGTAAATACTATTTTACGTAAACTACGGGAGATATCTAAACTTCTTTACTAGAACCTTACTAAGTTTAAAAATAGAAGTAGCTATTACTATAGCTAAAGAAATAAAGAAAATCCACGAGAAATTACAAGAATTACTTAAGAAGGTATAACGCTAAAGTATTTTATATATTAATTAGAAAAGAAAAATAGTATCTTAGCTAAAGAAGGGGAATAAAGTATACCTACTTACGAAGAATCTTTAAACGAAACGACTAAGCAAAGGACTAGATAACGTTAAAGTTAGACTATTTTTAATTTTAAAGTAAAATAGACTAGTAACCTATATATTAGATCTACTACTAGACGCTAAGATACACCTAAGATTCTATATTAAACTATTAGAACTAGCAGACTCTAAAACGCTATTACAAGAAACATTCTACTAT
The DNA here is from genome assembly GCA_026262435.1 of Curvularia spicifera. NCBI lineage: Eukaryota > Fungi > Ascomycota > Dothideomycetes > Pleosporales > Pleosporaceae > Curvularia > Curvularia spicifera. The sequence goes on along the minus strand of JAODYB010000012.1, from coordinate 143,024 downwards.
AAAATAGAAGAAGACGACGAATTCGACGTAGAAGATCTCTAAGAATACTAGGAAACAGGAAGAGAAGACTTCTAAGACGATAACTTCTACTAGGAATAGCTAGTTAAATAGAAGAGATACCTAAAGTTAGAAAATACATAGGAATCTAAAGCTAATCTATAAAACTATTAGTAACTACTAAAGAAATACTAAAAGTAAAATAATATTTACTACTATACTAGAAGAGTAAAACTAATAAAAGAGCAACCTAACGAAATAAGATTCTACAACGAACTAATAACATAAGAACTACGAAAAGAAAAATATACTATTAAGAAGAAAAAATAGACGCATTACTAGAATTCGAGGGCGAAGTAAGGGTATCTAAGGACCCTAAAGTACTCTATATAACTAGCGAAAACCCTACTAACGCGTCTGCTATAGGACAATCTAGAGACTCATGCGCGTCTACGTTATTACTATCTTCGCGTAAGATAGTTATTCGCTAGACATATAGTCTTCTTCGTAGCACGCTCTTTAGCCTACTTTAAAATCTTCTTATTCTATATTAAACGCGAAATTACTTAAGCTAATAATTACTTATCTTTATCTACTTTCTTTTAGTACTCTTTACGAGTCTTATCTAAGAACACCCACGACATATTTACGCATAGGTAGCCTAGACGAGTGCACTTAGAGCACTTTAGACGCTTACCGTCGATCTTAGGCATCGCAATATACTAATAGTTATTTGCGAAATAATAATCGTAGAGGATGGGCGCGGGGAGACTATTACGATAAATCTTAAGAGTAAGATAAAGATGTTCTTTAGACCTAGAGGTAGATATTGTTAGCTATAGGTATATAGAAAAGCTTAAGGATAAGCTTAGGAAGGAGAAGGATAGTATTACGAACTTAAAGAAAGAAGACACGGTAGTTAAGTTAAGAAGTGTTAACGACTAGTTAACCTAGCTATATATAACGCGGGGGTTAGTATTACGTAACCTTCTTAGACTCCTATACACGAGAAAGAGTCTTAGTAGACTTCTCGTATATAAGCTATAGAGAAAAGCTCCTCGTACGTTAGCTACTAAGTAATTCTTGGACTCCTCTAACTAAGAGTTATAAGTATTACAAGTATATAGGAATAGATATTAGGCTCTTATAGCTTAATGTGTTTAACTTAAGTTACGAGTATAAGTATAATACACGAGTTACTTGTGGAGACACTGTTTATACTACCCTGTTGCTTTATCCGCGAAAACTAACCTTAGAGTCTTGACACTAGAAGTCTTATATTACTTCCACTCAAGATCCACTCTTAACACCCATCAGCATCCAACCTTGCTGACATCTGCACCAAGGCCCCGCCTTTACCCCGTCAGCATCCAACCTTGCTGACATCTGCACCAAGGCCCTGCCTTTACCCTACTAAGAACCATGATTGCCGGACTGGGACTAGACGACCGTAGCGGATAAGGATACAGCTGGACATCGGATCATATAACTAATTACACAATATTACTAACTTTACTAGTACTACTAAGGAGGACTATTATAAGTTATGCGATTTAGTTATATGTAGCATTATCCCGAACTAGCTTAGCGCGTATATAGTGGCGATATTCCGCCCAAACAAATCGATCACACTTACTCCAACTTTTTCACGCGTGTCTTGGAAATTAGGCGTCCAGCTTACAACGTTCACCCGAATGGCAATGTCGGCAGCCGAACATCTTCGGCCAAGGTTTAAAACCTCGGACATAGAGGATATAAGGCTTCTATAAAGGTGATGTGATAGGTACCAATATCATTTTCTAAGGCTCTCCATCGAGCAAGCTACTCTTCTTTTGACCTTGATCACTTTGCTTCCGTTCAAATCTCAATTCAATATCCATAACAACTACCATGACTTCGCAGGTACCAGTCTGGTTCATCACCGCCGCATCCAGTGGTTTCGGCAAATACATGGCTCTTGAGGCACTCTCTCGAGGACACAGAGTCATCGCCAGTGCACGCAGCACATCACGCATTGCCGACTTGAAAGAGAAAGGTGCAGTGACTGTGACACTTGATGTGACGGCACCGCTAGCAGAGATTGAAAAAGTTGCCAAAGAGGCCAATAGCCAATATGGTTACATCAACCACCTGGTGAACGCAGCTGGGTACATCCTCGTCGGTGCAGTCGAGGAGACTTCGTGAGTTGCCGCCGAACCTAGGTTACAGAGCCTCCTAGATGGCATCATTACTAACTGCCACAGGCCCAAAGAGGACTTCGATCAGTTCAACACCAATGTCTTTGGTATGCTCAATGTCTCCAAAGCCTTCCTCCCTTACCTCCGTGCTTCCACCGGCCACCGAACTATCTCCAACTTCGGAAGTATCGGCTCCTGGCACGGTGATGCCGGCTATGCTCTCTATGCTGGGACCAAATGGGCATGCAGTGGTATTTCCGAGGCTATGCATGCTGAGCTGGCTCCACTAGGCATTGCTGTGACGGTGATTGAGCCAGGATACTTTCGTACCGGTTTCCTTAATGCTGGTGCACAAGTCAAGAGCGAAAAGCGAATCAAGGATTACGAAGAGACGGCTACTGGACAGCTCAGGGCAACGTTGGACAAGGTGAACAACAACCAACCGGGTGATGTGGTGAAGGGATCCAAGGTGATAGTTGATATCTTGACGAAGAGCGGCGTTGCAGAGGGGAGGGAGGTTCCCATTCGCGTGGCGTTGGGCTCAGACGCCTCGCCTGCCATTCGAGGAAAGATTGATAGTACGCTTAAGTTGTTGGATGAATGGGATGCTGTCACGACGAATACAGACCATCAATAGAAATATCTCTGGCCAGTAATTTAATTTCTACTGTCGAGCGTTGAACGTTTTCATAATCCAACATGGGGAAGTACAAAGATGCTGTATGCGACTGAGGCCGAATATACAAGCGATCTAACGCCTTTCGTATGAGGACGATCTATTCAGTGAATACATAGAGTGATGCATCCGCGCTAGCAATCAGGATGTAGTAAGAATACACAGCTTTAGCAAAGGGAGGACACTGTGAACAAGAACAATAATTGTTTTGGTGCTCCCTTCAAGCTAGCGAAAGAACGAGTAAATACTAGAGAATAGTTTCAAACATTCCTAAAACGAGGCTCTCGCGATAAAACCATATTGAGAGTCCTTAGCGCCGAAGTGCTGCTACCCTATGTGCCGCACTTCGCAGTAGGCGACGTCGTTAGTGTTATATATTTTTCTCTCACAATACCAAGCTACTATCGGCAGCATGCCATGGAAGGCAAACTGAACTAAGCAAGTCTTACCGTACAAGGGTCAGACGTTCGTCTCGTAGCGACAAACGAAACAGATACCGAACGGAGCATGAGACGCTCGAAACGCGTCCAAGTAAAGCGCGCGGCGTGCCAAGGCCGTAAGGCCGAACCGCTACGCGGGAACGCCAAACCAAACCTCCCAAACGCGGGCGAGTCCAATCGGTTGCAACACACCCTTCCTCACTTCAAGATGACGAACCTAGACATGTTGCTCCTCAAGGGGGCCTCCGCAAGCGACCCGGAGGAATACCTCCAAGAATTGCGCTATACGATCCTGACGAAAGGTATTCCCGCAAATAGCGAGGGCACGGTATGTCTCCGTTACACCGCTCACTATGCCCGTCCCCCTTTACTTCCCAGCCCCACGGGGAAATAAGCACAAAAAATGTGTACGCACCACGAGAGGATGGAGAAACATTAGAGTTTGCGCATGTGTAAATTTCACAAGCTAATTCATTGTCTGTTCGACATTACAGTCTGAACTGCGGATATACATCTGGCTGATCCTGCTCAACGCGCCGCCTCTCCGTACCGACGTCTATCTCGACCTTGTCCGGCAAGGCGCCTCGCCCGCGCACGCCAAAATCCAAAACGACACGTTCCGCACTTTCCAGGGCGACCCTCTGTTTCGGCGACGTGTGACTCAGAACAGCATCACCCGCGTGCTCAATGCCGTGGCTTGGAGACTTAACGATGCGCACGAGGCACGGGTCAATGGATGGCAATCTCCGCCTACACTGTCCGAGTTTGGGGGCAGTCCAGATACATCGACGATGATGTCGAGACACTCGGTGACTGGGGGCACGCGCACTGAGGCCTCGACGACAAACGACGCGGAGCAGATTGGCTATGTGCAGGGCATGAATGTGCTATGCGGGCCTTTTCTGTACGCGGCGCGGAGTGAGGTCGAGGCCTTTACTGGCTTCGAGAAGTTGATTACCCAGGAGTGTCCCGGCTACGTGCGAGGCTCCATGGAGGGCGTGCACAAGGGATTAGCGCTCGTGGATAGGGTGCTCGAGGTTGTCGATCCAAAGTTGTATGAGTACCTTATGGCGCACCACATGGAGGCGAGGATATACGCTTTTGCCTCGGTCCTTACCATGTGTGCGTGCACGCCGCCTTTGCCTGAGGTTCTGCAGCTATGGGACTTTCTCTTTGCATATGGCCCGCATCTGAATATCTTGTGCATCGTCGCTCAGCTAGTGCTTATTCGCGCGGACATCTTGACCAGTCCCAGGTAAGGAGACGTTCTTTGCACCCTGTTTAACATATTACTAACTTTCAAACCAAGTCCCAATACGATTCTGCGCAATTTGCCAGGTTTAAACGCCCAGAAGATCATAGGCGTGGCCATGAGCTTTGCAAGCAAGATACCAGAGGATATGTATGCTGAGATTATCAATCACGCAAAGTGAGTTGGAAAACGGGGACGGACTCAGGAGCGACATGGCGTTTATGACTTATGATGATTTGATGACCGGACGATACCCAAGAGTATAAAATAATTAAAGGCACGATTCTATTGATTGCAAATTCAATGATTTCAATGTTCGCTCAAGTGTTACGGAATATCCGCATCATCGTCGTCTCCGCCAAAGCCGAAGCTGAAGCCTCCAGCATCTTGGGCCTCACCATCTCCCTTGGTTAGCTGTTCCCATTTCCCCCTGCTTTTCGTCTTCATCTTCTCCAACTCGGCGAGGCCCTCCTCGAGCAAATCAGGGTGCCGCTCGCCGAGCTTTTCTACAAAAAGTTCATAGGCACGGTCACAAACATCTTCCGTGAAGCCACTGACTTCTGCCCGCTGGTCGCGAAGGAAACCCAGGACGTCAGGCAGCTTCTTCCTCGGGACAAAGTTCTGAGTCAAGGCTAGACTGTCTTCAAGGTTGAGCACAAGGTGGAACCAGCCAGAGGGAACATGCAGTACTTCGCCAGCATAGCAGATACCCTCTCTGCAGCCTGGAGTCTGGCGGGCGAGTTCGTGGAAGGTCAGCATGTATTCTGCGATGCTGAGTGGGGAGGTAACCTCGGACTGATCGTCCGAGACAATGACACCTGGGGGTGGTTCAATGCCGGGGCCAGCGGGGAACATGAGCCAGTATTTACTACCGGTGAGGACAGCGTTCCACGCCGACGTGGCGTTGGGGTCTTTGTGGAAGGTTGAGCCACTCCGCTTTGGGCCCATGATCATCCAGCGACAGTCTGGGCGATGTTCGCCTAAAACACCAAATAGATCATCACCGAAACACGTAGGGCTCCAGTACGCTGCTTCTTTGGAGTGGGGTGGTGCCGACGTATCGATCCCAGTCTTCTCTGCAAAAGCGCGATCAAAGAGATACAAAGGCGACTCGTCAGCATTGTCGTGCATGTAGGCCATATACTTCCTCATTGGCCAGTCTACTGCTTCCGCCCTGAACTTGGTTTCTGGGAACTTTTCGAGAAGGTACTCTGGTGTCCAGGTACCGTAGACGGGCCATTGCTTGACCGGTGTGGTGAGGATAAAAGGCTTGTTCACCCAGGTCTCGGCGTACTCGTCATAAGTCAAGTCTGACAGCCTAGCTATCTCGTTTTGTTTTGGAATATTGAGTGCGTAGAGGTTGAGTGGTGTGTGAGCACATTGAAAGGGCCGGTAGAGGGTGTCTGAGAAGAGGTTTGTGCATGGAATGGAGGTGACATGCTCTCTCGGTATTTTGAGATAAGTCGCTCGCCAAGTTCCACGCCACTCAAAGTCCTCAGCCGGAGAGCTGTTTGCCAATCAGTCATCGTTTATGCTACGGCTTTGACAGTATTGATTCGGACAAAGAAAAGGGTGTGATGTGAGAAGACCAGCCTAGTTCGTGCAGGCCAGCCAATGAAAACGCATGGTTAGGACTGTCGGCGCTCCCCGCCAACGGTCGGCCTTGGTCAAGGCCGAGTACAGGAAATCTGAGAACAGGAAAAGAAACAAGCAGACTTGCAGCAGATGACTGGAGGTGCATTCTGCAGTCGAGTCACATCGCTGCTCGCGAATTCGGCTTGTGAACCCCGCAGGCAACAACCAGGTGACAGTGAGGTGAGCAAGCACAGTCATAGACGACGGAGTTTGCGGGGCATGCTCAGACACGATACAAGGAATAAATCCTTCCCACGATATCATCTGACAGAAAACATAGTTGAGATATGACCGGGAAATGACAGGAGCCGAAGAAAACAGTCTATATGGTTATCAACCGTGGTACTTACTTGACGAATAGAGCTCTCCACAACTCGTCTAGTCTGGTGTAAGCATAGAGGGCACGGCACGTACTGCCCAGGCGTATCAGGACATCGGCTTCGAATGACTCAAGGATGTGGCTCAGCAGCTCGTCAGGCAAGCTGGCAAAGAGGCCGCATCTTGACTTGATGTTCTCACGGGCGGTATAGGCATTGCCGGCCGGCTTGATGCCCAAGGGATGCGAGGGGACGGCGGCGACGGTGGCAGCAATGTCTTCGTCGTCACTGTCGCCTGTTGCCACTGCAGAAGTCTTGAGCTTTTTCGAGGGCCGTGATTCGGCAGTCGTGATGCCGGGGTGTTCTAGGATGCCGGGGGCCATTGCAAAGAGAGGCGTGGAACAAGACTTTGTGCGTGCACAGCGCGGACGTCTTCACGGGCGCGCAGCAAGAAGCAGATGCAGTCACGGGAAGCAGCAAAGGCTCATTGATCCGGTCTGGGGTGGCGGAACTTGGTTATGTGAAACTAGGCCCAGTGTATGCGTACGTCTGCGGGCATCCACGAGGAATTTAGCTTTTCTTAGCGAGGTTTTGGCGCTAGCACCTGGAAAAAAATCTCAGGTGGCTCTTGCTTATAACGTCGGTTGCCCACCCACCTTCTGTCCCTCATCACCACCAAATCCACCACAACACAAAGACACATTCCATTCCTAGATACCCCTTTGATTCTCGCGCAGAGGATCTGGTATCTAGTTTTTACTTCCACAACAAGCAACTTTTTCGCGGCGGCATCCAGAGGATCCCCCGCGTCAACCCCGCCACGAGCAACTCTTCGACTACGGTCCAGCACCAGTAGTCGCTTCTTCAACCCGCAATCATGGCTGACAAAGGTCTTGAGGACGTGCCCGAGGGTGAGTTTCTTCCGAGAGGCCTCTGCTCGTCGCCGTGGGAAAATAGCATTTTCCCCGCACTGCGATAGCGATAGCGACGGCGACAGCGAAAACAGCCTCACCTGCAAAACTTTACGAGCACACGCTAACAGACCCCGCGCAGGCCAGATCGAGTCCAACTACGATGAAGTCACCGACTCCTTCGACAACATGAACCTGAAGCCTGAGCTTCTCCGTGGTGTCTACGCCTACGGTTTCGAGCGCCCCTCCGCTATCCAGCAGCGCGCCATCATGCCCGTCATCAAGGGTAAGTTTGCCTTCTCGCACACACGCAGCGCCATCAACACAATGACTAGAACGTGCGGCTGACACATGTACCAGGCAACGATGTCATCGCCCAGGCCCAGTCCGGTACCGGTAAGACGGCTACCTTCTCCATCTCCACCCTTCAGAAGATCGACTCCAGCGTCAAGGCTTGCCAGGCGCTCATCCTCGCCCCCACCCGTGAGCTCGCTCAGCAGATCCAGAAGGTCGTTGTCGCCATCGGTGACTTCATGGAGATTCAGTGCCACGCCTGCATTGGTGGCACCAGCGTCCGTGATGACATGAAGGCCCTCCAGGACGGCCCTCAGGTCGTTGTCGGTACTCCCGGCCGTGTCCACGACATGATTCAGCGTCGTGTCCTCAAGACCGACCACATGAAGATGTTCGTCCTCGACGAGGCCGACGAGATGTTGTCTCGCGGTTTCACTGAGCAGATCTACGACATCTTCCAGCTTCTGCCCCAGTCCACCCAGGTCGTCCTTCTGTCCGCTACCATGCCCCAGGACGTCCTCGAGGTCACCACCAAGTTCATGCGCGACCCCGTCCGTATCCTCGTCAAGAAGGACGAGCTTACCCTCGAAGGTATCAAGCAGTTCTACATTGCCGTCGAGAAGGAGGACTGGAAGCTCGACACCCTCTCCGACTTGTACGAGACCGTCACCATTACCCAGGCTGTCATCTTCTGCAACACCCGCAGAAAGGTCGACTGGCTCACCGACAAGCTCACTGCCCGTGACTTCACTGTCTCCGCCATGCACGGCGACATGGACCAGGCCCAGCGTGACGTCATCATGAAGGAGTTCCGTTCCGGATCTTCTCGTGTCCTCATCGCCACTGACCTCCTTGCCCGTGGTATCGATGTCCAGCAGGTCTCCCTTGTCATCAACTACGACCTTCCCGCTAACCGCGAGAACTACATTCACCGCATCGGTCGTGGTGGACGTTTCGGACGTAAGGGTGTTGCCATCAACTTCGTCACCGCCGACGATGTCCGCATGATGCGCGAAATCGAGCAATTCTACAGCACACAGATCGAGGAGATGCCCATGAACGTGGCTGGTAAGTGCCCACTGAATTGTAGTATGCCATCAGACGCAGTTGCTAACGACAATCACAGACCTCATCTAAGAAGCTGTTCCCTACTGCATTCATCCTGCCGTCTCTCCCTACCCCCCAACATTTGGGTGGCGTAACGGTGTAGAGACGGTGGTCTTCTAATTCGAGCACGCCTGCAAGGCCAGGTGATGCTCTCTGTTTGGTCTGGTTCAAAAGTGGTTCGGGGTAGGACGTGCAGCCGTCTTTACATCGCGGCATCTTGGCGTTGGTCTCTCATGTGCGAAATGATTTCCCTAAAAGAATGTCTGCATGTGATAGACTTACGATGCTTAGTTGACGGATGGGTCTTTTTCTGCAATTTCATGTTACTTTCCTATGTCCTCGAGGAGCTGCTGCAAGTTGTCGACGCGTGCATACGTGGTGGGATTTGCAGCAATCTTCCCTGGCTACGCATGCGGATGATAACGATCGGGAGTTTCCTCTCCTATAGAGATGCGATTCAATTGTATGAAAAAAATTGATTAAACGTCTGCCGCTTTTGCTATGTGTGAAGAGTGATGTGACGAAGACGAGCAGCTGTTGAGACAGACCCCCGCACATCGTATCCAAATGTCAGGTCATGCTGGGGTGGTGCCACGAGGTTCCTGCATTTCGCCTATCGATAGCCTCGGCTCATGACACCAGACCCCACTGGATACCGCCGCTACAAACCAACGTCCATCCCATGAGACCGACAGCATGGCTCGCTCAAACAAAGGCCATCACAAGCATGGCGCTTTCCCAAAGATCAGTAGTATGTCGGCACCCCTGTTTTTTTATCACAACTATTAATAGTTTTATAGCAAGCGTTAGGTCGTCTTCGCAGCTACAAACCTCCAGCGACCCAATGGCATAACTGCCCGTTAACACGGCGCGCGGCAGTTCTTATTCTGCTCTTCCCCGACAAGCATGGAGAGCTTAAGGTTGTGCTTACGGTGCGGAGCGCGCAACTGAGAAATTACTCTGGGCAGGTCGCACTGCCTGGAGGTACGTCATTCGATTTGCGGGGCAACTCCGTGCTAACATTGCCAAGGTAAAGCAGATAGATTGGATGAATCGCCTTGGGAGGTCGCTCGCCGTGAAGCGTATGAGGAGATTGGTCTTCCTTTGGATGAAGCCAAACTTCGGGGTTTCAGCATAGAGCACCTTTGTGAACTTCCTACGAATCTGGCAAAGACAGAACTCGGCGTCCGACCTTGTGTTGCGTTTCTTGGTCCTGCCCAAGCATCACTAACGACTCCTGTCTCTTCAGAAGCTGATCATGCCTCAGTCGAAGAGAAGCTCATGCCTCGTCTTGACCCGAAAGAAGTAGCAGCCGTCTTCACAGTTCCATTCTACAGCTTCTTGCGTAAAGAGTGGGAAGGGGAAGGTCCGGGACCGGTGCAAAAAGACGGTAGGCCGGAGAAGTGGTATCGAGGTGCTTGGACAGACTGGCACGAATCTCGGTGGCGAATGCATAATTTCTACATGCCACGTCCTCCCCGTTCTTCGTCACTGCTGCGTAACTCGCCGCAATCTACCGAACTTACTGGAGAGAATGCCCAGTCTGAGTCAAGTGCAGTCGACAGCCTCACGACATTTAGAATATTTGGCATGACAGCTAGAATATTAGTCGATGCAGCACGTGTTGCCTACGGAGAGGAGCCCGAGTTTGAGCACAACAGCCATCACGGAGACGAAGAGATGATAGGAAGGCTTTTGAAGATGGGAAGACTGAGCGAGAAAAAGAAAAGGGGGGATATGTTAACCAAAGAGATTCTTCGTGAGGCCAGCAAGATGTAGGGGATAGACGGCGGCCCATTAGACCGATGTTTTGATTAGACAATCATAAAGAGTTCGCCGATGAGTTAGAGACTTGCTGTAGTTTAGTGGGATAAATAAATGTGGCCGTTCTCTAGGCCCTTTTTATGTGAGTAGTTTGTTTGTTTTTCTAGTTAGAGTTTAGAGGTGGCCAGACAATCAGCGTGTTTTAGACTAATAAGCTCGATATGACGCATTTGGTGGAATTACGCCGAATGGCGAGAATCATGCTCATGGCGGCTGATAGATAATGCCACGAGCAAGCCTTAATATACATTCGTTGCAATTTGATTGCGCCATCGCCACCACTTTATACATACGAAGTAGGTGCATGCACGAGCACTGCGTAGAAACAAACGAAACATCCGAGAAATGAGGCTCTGAAGAGATCATCGACGGTTGAGGCGCTTGCATTGGGTTCAAGGACGTTGCGCGCACGTGTCTCCTTGGCAGGGTGCATCCTGCCATTCACATGCTGTACTAGGAACTCTAGGGCATATTGGCAACTGGGCGGCGTTGTACCACTGAAAGATGCCCAAGGAACGCACACACTGACGCCAAGTGCCACGGGACAATCCGCCGTCTACTAGCCTGTCAGCCTCATGTAGATCATCATCCCGGGATGATGCCGCTTGCGCCCACTAATCCTGGGATTCCTTCTGCTACAGCGGCTTTAACTGAGCTACAGAATGATAAAAGTTGAATCAACTTCGTATCAATGGACGCGCCATCGTGCCTACCGGTAGCAGCGATATCCTGGATTGTCACGTCGCGGTCCGACTTACTCCTGGGCAGCCATTTGTCGTCGAATGCACTGCCCACGCTCATCGCCTCCCACGACCCACCGATGCGCAGAGCGCAGTACTCCGATGTACACGCACACCATCGCCGCAGTCGAGTACGGCAACCGGCATGAGGCGCAAAGTCGACGACGATCCCAGGTCCAGTTTTGATCATCGACAGCGCGAACAGGTCAACAGCCTGGGCATGCTGCAAACTCTCTCCGCCACGCTATGCGCTCATCCACTACATCACCAGCATCGATGGGCGTGTGTAACACGCATAGTACATAGATAGGGGCCCAGCGGCGCTTCTCCAAGGAAGCCCAAGTGGGCTCTCTTCCAAAGATATCAAAGTCTCTGGGCAGAGATCAAACCCGAGAGTGGGGCACAGTCGAGGCTTTCTGGCACTCTTGAGACGGCGTCGAGTTTCCCTGACGGCGATCGTAGCCCAACGACGTCGCGCATACGCAAGCATCTATGGCCAAGGCTTCCTGAACCTTAACCTGTAAGACGCGGAAGTGGCTGCGTCGGGCTCGACGACAGCGGTGGGTCCGTGTTTGGCGCGTGAACCTTGGCATCAAAGTCGACACAATTAGGTCCGCTTTACGCGTTTCGTCACCCGTTTCAAGCCCCTTTTCATACCACGAATCGCCGTCGCTATACAACTTGAGCCGCATTCTAATCTCTTGCTGCCAAGATCTCCCATTCTACGTCCGCGCCTTGGCCGCCCACGGAGCACATTGACCCGCTGCTTCCCAATGGCATCCAAATCCGTCGCCGCCCATCGTGCTTGATTCATGGGAGTCCCGCTGAGGCTGGCAACCTCCATGCACCGCGGAGCCTGCCCGAGACAGCGGTAGGTATTCTATCGGTCCTGTTGCTGTGAACAAGCATGGGTCTTTTCGTCTGGACTTTAGGCATGTGAAAAAAAGTAATACTCTTTGTGAGACAGCCTTGTGGCCAAAAAAGGAAGTCTCAACATTTCGTCATACGTGGAACCGCAGTACGACGATGCAATCCACATAGACTCTCGTCATCGCCCAAGTCATGACGGAACGTCTCGGGATGCGCAGTAACAAAGCCACAATGGATCCCGACAAATTCCATAAGCGCTCGCCTTCGATACCAATCCACAGAGGCGAGCTCAAACATCTTGGCGTGTCGGGCACTATCACAGCGGGGTTTCCCTTTCTGGCACAATATGAAGCGAAGACAACATCAGATCGTTATCTTACGGAACGTGCTTTGATAGCGGCCCAGAGCTTATTCGACGTCGCAGTGGGGATGCCAGGAGGAGGTACGCAACACCCTACCCACGCCAAGCATATCTGAAATTCTACCATGGCGAGTCGGGGCTCATCGACTAGCTCCCGGCTGCTTTTAGTGCCCGGACGGCGCGTGGCTCGAAACAGGACCGACTTGTAGACGAACCTAGCCTATGTTGAGCTCGTTTGACCCTGGTTCATACACTGCTATAGTCCCTAGCACTGCCTCTTGGAGCTCCCGTAGGCCGTCTTATTACTTGCCACCCCTTCTTGTCACTTCCCGTTTCGTTTTCATTGCTTTCCTCACCACAATCGCTGACTTTTTCCTATTTACCTGTCTTCCACGGTGCAGGTCACCTCTACACTCCCTACAGAAATGGAAAGTCGTTATCAACCCGAAGGCTTGTCCTTTGACGACAAGGACGCCTACAGCAACCAGCAATATACTCTTACTTCACCTCAACAACCACAGCAACAGCAACAACCACCACCACCACAACAACAATCGCAACCACAACCTCAGTACCCCATCCAGTTTCGACAATCAAACCCCTATGGGCTTCCAACTGGTCCACGGATGCAGACACCATCAAACCAAGGACAACCCGGCCTTCCATCTGGTCCTCGATCTGCTCACCACTCTCCCCAGGGTAGCCAGGAGACGAACAACTACTCTCCCCGTCAAGAACAGCAACAACCACCGCCACCACAGCTGCAGCAGTATCAACAGCAACCTCAGTACCAACAGCCGCAGCCTCAGCAGCAACCCCCTCCACAGTTGTACCAGTACTCATCGCCTCCTCCCCCTGCCCCTCAGCAGAACCAGACTTTCCTTCCTTCTGGTGAGACAAGTCGCTCCAACACATGGGTCCAAACACCCGCACCCCTTTATGCATCCAACAATGCCTACATCCCTACCGCGGTGGACGCCAATGGGTACCCTGTTGATGTAAAAGAGCCACAGCGACAGGCAGAAAACCCATTCCAAGACCCAGCTCCATCCTCGCCTCACATGGATGCAATCGATCTCGAGAAGCTCAAGCACGGTGGACATGGGGAATGGGACAAGCACACCAAGATACCCGGACGCAAGGATCCCAACCAGCCTTACCTCACCTTTGGTGAGCGACTGAAGCACTACACCTGGGCCAACTACACTCTTACCATGGCTACAGGTGGTCTTGCTACGCTTATTGCCATCCAGCCTCATCCCTTCCCTGGTCTCAAGACCATTGGTGCCATCTTCTACATCCTCAACCTTCTCCTGTTCACTGGTGTTACCATGACCCTGGTCCTCCGCTTCACTAAGTACGCCGGCTCCTTCAAAGCGTCCATTTCCCATGAGCGTGAAGGTCTCTTCCTCGGTCCCTTCTTCCTGTCCATCGCAACAATCATCACTGGTACACAGAAATATGTCATCGAATCGTACAGTGTGGACCATCCGAACCGGACCTGGGCCATCACTACCATGGCGGCAGCTTTCTGGGCTTACACCTTTGTCACTTTCTGCTTGGCCTCTTTCCAGTACTCGTTCCTCTTCTGCAGCCACACCTACAAGCTCACCAGCTTCATGCCCTCATGGCTTCTGCCCATCTTCCCCATCATGCTTGCTGGTACGATCGCGTCTGTCATTGCCAAAGAACAGCCGGTGTCTGCTAGGATGCCGATACTTGTCGCGGGACTGGGATGCCAGGGTCTGGGTTTCACTGTCGCCATCCTCATGTACGCCCACTACATTGGTCGTCTCATGCAAGTTGGATACCCCGACCGTGAACATCGAGGAGCCATGTTCATCGCTGTTGGCCCACCCTCTTTCACCTGCTTGGCCTTGCTCGGTATGGCCAACGCCCTCCCCGATGACTTCGACCTGCAAGGTGACGGCCTTGTCGACGCAAAGTTGCTTAGGACGCTTGCTCTTGTCGTTGCCCTCTTCCTCTGGGTATTGGCTATGTGGTTCTTCATGATCACTCTCATCGCTGTAAGTTCTCATACATATCCATGGCTCTTACTATTACTAACAACTCTAGGTTATCAACTCATGGGCTGTCTACTTCCATCTCGGTTGGTGGGCCATGGTCTTCCCCAACACGGGTTTCGTCATCGCCACCATCTCCATTGGCAACGCCCTAAGAGATGAAACAGTGCTCTTCGTTGGCAATGGTCTTTCCATCGCCATCATCACCATGTGGTCCTTTGTCCTGTTCAAGCACATCCAAGCCATCTACGTCGCGGATATCATCTATCCCGGCATGGACGAGGACATTGCTGACCACTAAGTTCAACACTATAGATCTCCTTTTGCGTCATCATTTCCTTGCCTTCCTTTCACCCGCTGTAATTTCACACATCACTTTTTTCCTCCGTGAGATCAAAAGCAGTCACGCTCTTTATACCCCATCGGTTTTGTTGGTTGTTTTTCCTCTCTCCCTTTCCCTGTCTATCTCTGTTGCAAAGCCGCCAGCAGGTCTCAAAGCTTTTTCGAACTCCCCTGTTCCATAATAAACCCTCCGGCATTTAGACTTCTTGTAATCAAACCACGTTGTCGTCTATGTGTCTTCTTCACTCTTTTACACTTTGTTTTTGCTTTCAGGCATAGCGTCGGCGTCAAGAAATCTTAAAAAATTTGGGGAGACGGCAGCGAAATTGGACATTTCCCTTTTTTCTTCTGGTTCGTCTGCGCAGCACGCACAGCTGCGTCGGGCATGTAGAATTGGTAGGGTGTGCGAACAGAAGGGCTATGGGGGTATCGAGCTTGTTAAGAACACGCCCCAACACGGCCTTGTACAGTCAATTGATAGATTTAGCACACTACATTCTGAAAAGAAGAAGCAAATGCATACGCGCGATTTCGTTGCCTCTTCCCATATACGACGGTGCTTTCTTTTCTTTTCTTTTCCCATCGTCTTGTTTTTCTACCATGGGAAAGCCAATTCCCATCTACCTCTTTTCACCTCCCTCACTCACCTAAGGCCGGCGGCCTTAATTTGGTGGTTCCAAGGAAACAAGGCGTCAAGACAAGGCGACAAGACAAGGCGACAAGGCGCCCCAAGCAACAAACCCAAGCGCCACGCCTCACCATGGCGTTTCTCCCAAATCTACGGGATCAAGCCCAAATCGATCTCTACAATCACCAAACACACAAGGAACAAGACCTCCTTACAATTCGTCCCGCACCATGTCTCCGCGCCCATGTCCGCGCATGCATCTTTCGCCCCCTTTCGCCCCCACCAACCAAACACACCAACTGTCTCGCCCTCCCCTTGTCCGCTTCCGCTCCAGCGCACAAACACGCTTGGCATGTATCGGAACGTAACGGAGTACCTACCGCGCGCGTACCTCCGTCTTCCTCCGTCCCCTGCCCGCTCTCCCCTATGTGCCTACGTAGCACGTGGTAGGTAGGTACAGAGTACCGACGCTACTTACTAATCCTACCTACCACCTAAAAAAAACACCATCAACATGCCCTCCAACCAACAACGTTGTTCAGACCCTTATCTCGCCACGCTACCGACACTGCACTTGCCGCAGACCTAGTAGTACCATGTAAACTTAGCTTCATCTCCAATCATGCACGTATACGTACATGTCTCTGTGACTGACTTGTCTACTATATTCCCCGTAGCGCGCCTATTTCCCCCCCCCCCCACCCCACTACCACCACCACCACCACCATCGCCACGACGCAAAACCTACCCGCCTAAGCTACTATACCCCCCATTCCCACATTTTCCTTCTACCCACCTTCCAAAATCCCCCCATCTCTCCGCGTCAGAAACTACTGTCGATCATACCTACCCATCGCCCACCCCCGTCCCCTCCTTCCCTTCAAAACGTCCGCGCGCACATGCGCATTACATGCATATGCGAGTTTCTTCTTTTAAGAGTGTGTGCGGGCTGGGCAGCGTTGCTACTGCTCCTCTAGTAGCGCTTGGTTTGCAGTGAGCGCATCCGATAGGGGGAAGCGCAGTCTTGTGAGGGCTGCCAAGAAAGCTTGGCTTGTTTTGGGCGAGACCGTTTTTTTTTTTTAAACTGGGCGGGTTGAACGGGGGAGGGTAACTTTTTTTGTGACGGTTAGTGTGGGTGGGGTGGGGAATGTAGACCCGTTTTTTATCTTAGTTCTTGTGCGTTTCTTGTCGGAGCTTGAGGGAGGTGTGGGTAGGTGGTTGGGGAGAAAAGAGTGGGAAAGAGTGGGTGCTCTGGGGTGTGGAGGTGAATAAGAGAGGTAGGTTACGCGTAGGGTGGAGTCGGGACGAGTTCACCCGGTCACGGGGTGAGTGTATCCGTGTGGTTCAGAGGAGGAAAGGGTGAGAGAAGCAAAGTGTGGTTGGGGGGTTGTGGAGAGTATGCGAGCAACGTTGTGGCTATGTTGGATACAATGGTACGAATATTTCCGAAGCAGATCAAAACGTCATCCTACACGTAATCGTCTCTTGTTTTTTCTTGCCTATCTACAGGCTGCTCCTTGCGGCTTCTTTCTCCTTCATTTCGCGGACCAGGCGGTGCGCTTCGTCGAGTCCGCGCTTGATATATTCAAAGTAAAGATATGAGAACTCGCTGCTGGCTTGGCCGCTGAAAGTCCGGGCTCGAATGCCATGGCTTATCACGCTCCCCTGTTATTTGTCATGTTAGTAAAGCGTTTCTTTCTATAACGCCTTGTGGTTAGAGAAATGCTTACCCTCATCAAATGGAAGGCCTTTGCAACCTCCCACCCATCCTTCCTTGGATCCCACCCGGCTCTCTGTGTATACACGTCCAACACTTCATCCATACTTGGCATACCATACTTTTCCAAATTCTCCTCGTCATAAGCTGTTCCTTCTTTCTCATCACCTTTCGCCTGCACAGCCTCACCAGGCAAGTGTACCACACTCCGGCCCGCATGGTTCCAGTACGAGTTGACAAGGTACACGGCATCCATGAGGGGGTGCCCAATAGTGCTCAGTTCCCAATCCAAGATTGCCACGACTCGCGGCTCAGTGGGATGCAGGATAATATTGTCAAACTTGTAGTCTCCGTGAATGATGCAGCTGCGGCCGCTTGGCGCATGACGCTGTATGTACTCGACTATCTCGTCGAAATGCGGGTGGGCTCTGCCGAGTTTGACGCCAGTCTTGATGTCTTTGACCTGAGCCTGCTGTGCTTCTATGCGTGAAAAGGTGTTACAGTGCCGCTTGTAGAAGTCTTCCTTTTTGCCAAAAGAAGACAAGCCGATAGAGTCTGGGTCGATAGAGTGAAGCCAGGCCAGTGTGGAGCTCACAGATGCCCAGGCTGCGCGGCGCTCCTCCTTCGGGAGAGTTGCAAGATTGGTGTCGGTGATAATCCGGCCTTGTACGAATTCCATCACCTTTGATTTTCAACAGTGAGTCAGTAGGACATTACTTCAAGATGCTGACCCTGACATCAGAGGGGATGACTACATACGTAGAACGGAGTTCCAATTACATCGGAATTCATGCACAAACAGTATACTTTTGGCACGGGAAAACCGTCGACTGTACCCAGCGCCTTGATCACATTGTACTCACGGTCGACTCGGTGTGCAACAGGCGAGATGATGGCGCCGCTTGGTCTTTTCCTCAAGATGTACCGTGTTTTTGCAGCATCGTCAACGAAATAAGTTGGGTTGCTTTGGCCATAGCCTATCTTTGTTGATGTGACGGGTAGTTTGATGCCAGGTATCTCTTGCTGGAGGTACTTTCCGAGCTTTTCATCGTCCAGATTATGCCGTGTCTTCTCTTTTTGTGCTTCTGCCATTGTGAGTTACAGGTTGTTCTTATTTCAGACGGACTGCTCCTATTGGTTGCGTGTGCATACAGTGAATGTAACGTCCTCCAGAGCTCGAGGTTTTTGAAGTCGAGGCACAGCACGAGTACCTAAGCTGTGTCGGTGAAATGTTAGCCTCGGTGATGCGTTGGAGAGGGGTCTGTGGGGCGGTCTTACCATAAACAAAATCATCGATTGGACACGAACACCGTGGTTGCCGCTTTCGATTGATCCCTGTCGCATCGGTTCTGGAGAGAGGAAAATGGAACACTTGATAAAGTGCAAGCGAATTATATGTACGTACGTAGCAATAGAGATAGAAATTGATCTCTTTTACAGTGATCGCGCCGAACGAGCATCAAGTTTGCTCTGGGTATCCCAAGAAAGGCCTATATAGCAAACGCCCAAAAAGCAGGAAAACGATATCCCATCTTACAACACCCCCAAACCACCAACTGTATAGAAACCAGACACAAGAAATAGACGTTAGATTGCGCGCAAAAGGTACCCGATGCATCTTCTACGATCCATCAGCGATTAGGCGCTCTCTTCACTGCCCTCCCCACTGCTAAAATAACTCTGATCCAACCGCAAAATCCACTCTATCTTCTCCCTCTCGCTCCTCGCACGGAAAATATACGTGTTCGACCGTGCAAAGACTGCAAACACGACGTCCTTGTGCACTCCCGCACCCCCACCTCCATTCGCACTGTTGCTGTGTTGGTCTTGCCCCCCACCAAGCAATTTCGCAATCTGTGGGGAATGGTCGATGCGCGCAGTGCTGATGTTGATGGCATTGATCTCATCACCATCTGTGGAGTAGATGTGAAGATATGGTTTTCGTAACTCAACGAACCGCCGGGTCCAGCGTGTGTTCGTTGGGTCTGGTGTGAGAAGGTAAGATGCTTTCATGAGGTTCGGATTCTTGGGTATAAAGCGTACGGTAGCCGTTAGGCTAGGCGTGGGGCTTGGAGAGGGGGAGGAGGAACGCGATGCAAAAGCGGCGCCCTTGGTGGGTGGTTCGAGGTTCGTGGAGTTTAAGATGACTTCTGCTGGGGCCTTCTTAGTCTTCCAAAGGGAGATGATGCGCTGAAGGAGTGCTTTCTGTGCATCGTTTAATGGCTTGTCTTTCGACGATGCTAGCGCGGACGTAGGTATACTGAGGGCCTTGGAGGAAAGGACGGAGCGGGCCGTTTCTATCTCAGCAACACGCCGCCGGCGCTTTTCGACGTTGATGAAATCACGCACTAACGAAACACCGCGGGGTGTCCAGCCTGCAAGCTGCTCCTCGCCTTTGATGTAGTCGTCCTTTGTGTTCATGCGCCAGAGGTCTGTTGCACGCTTTACAGATGTTGGACGTATAGCCACATTGAAGATTCCGACTGTTGAATGGACAATCTTGACCGTGTTCCAGATATTCGACAGGGAAAAGAGTGAGGTGGGACGCATGTATGATCGACCACGGATCTGCACGTAGAGGTCAAACGAGAAAGTCATAGGTTCAATGAGCTTTGAGGATGCGACGTCGAAGAGAAGAGTGGTCCGAACGCGGAAGTTATCCTTCGTTGCCCGGTCGAGGATCTGCGAGGCATGTGCAGTGCTGTCCCATCTTCCAACAAACTTGACATTGGTTGTGCCGTCTGCGTTGTTTCGGACAATAGGTGGCGAGATGAGATCCACCGGTACCTCCTTGACGGGTGAGCCGTAGTTAGGGCAATTGCCTGCTGCGTCAACCATTCGGATATGGCCCATGCGCAGAGATTTCACACCTTCCCATTGTATGGTCTCACCGGCGGTATGGGTAAGATTCACAACAATGCGACGTGCAAGCCCCTGATGGAGCTGATAAACGCCTTGGTCCATGACGCTACTCTGGGTGACCTCGACAGGTTGATAAGTGCCGTCATCCGTGATTTCTTGAATCTGTACGCGGGCAAAAATGTCGTGCGTGTCTTCTGTGTAGAACTCGGATTCTGGCAGACGCGCATTACGCCGTTTTTGTTTAGGTTTCTCCGCCGAATCACGCATATCATCCCAGCTGAGCAGCATGTCGAGGTGGATGTCGGTTACTTTGGCAAAGATAGATATCCGAAGGAAGGTGTCGCGTGGACTTGGATAAGGAAGGCTCATACTATGCACGCTCTCAAAACGGATGGGACTCTCGTTGAAGTCGGTAATCCAAGTCGTAGTGGTCGCACCACTCTCGTCCGAGATACCGGGTACAAAAAGCACAGCGTGTACTTTTGTTCCTTCTCGCTCCGAGAATCCCACCATTTCATGCATACCGACGTTGAACTTAAGCGTGGTCGAGGGTGCCTCGGCAGATGAAGGTTCCAGAGATAGACGGATGATGCCGATAGGGTTGGAGGTGTATGGCGATATTACGTCCAGGCTGAAGTCTCGCACTCTCGACTCAAATACGGCAGCAAGTGGAACATCGACATCGCCAATGCGTGTAAACTCGGGCATGCACGGATCAGAGAATGGCGATTCGGGATTGAAGTGCTGAAAGTATTCTGGTCGGTTCATGTACTGATGCACCTGGTGCATCCGCCGGACACGGTCGCGGAGCTTCTGTAATGACCATAGGTGGACGACCTCATTCTTGAAATCGATTACGCGCACGCCAACGCATGGCTTGGACTGGCTGTCGAGGTGCTCGTCGTCTTCTCCTGGAATGCCCATGTTTACCAAGTCGTAGGACGAGGGGACGTTATGGCCAACGTCGACAATGCAGAACTGAAATACGACTCGTTTATCCATTTGCTGGCTCAGGACTTGAGCTTCTTTGAGGATCGCAGCATTTTGCAAAAGAGTCTCTGCCATAGTGACGTATTTCCGTCGCCGCCATTGTTTGAGGACAGAGCGAATCAGCTCGACCTGCCTTTCGTCTTGTACGTCCTTCTCTTTTGGTGAGTTTGATGCCTGCAGCTCCAAGTCTTCGTCTATTTCAAGCGGAATCTCGTGCCCGAGCTCTTTCAAGTGGCGTTGGAATGCCTCCTTTTGCGCCTTGAGTTGCCTCTGCATTGCGTCTTTTGCAGCTCGTAACTCTTCCAGCTCTACCTTGGCATCCTCTTCGGCTTTCAGCTTGGCCTGGAAGTCGCCCTTTTGTTGGTCTATCTTGCTCTGCATGTCATCTCGTATTTCCTGCATCTTGTCGCTACCGTCCTGATGTGGGGTTGAAGGCATGGTCAGCGCGGTATCGAGCGAGAAATTGTCGAGAGTACCACCAGAAGCATATTTTTCCCTAACTGGATATGAAGACATTGACTCTGTATCACCCTCATCGCTGATCATTCGGCTCTCGGGTCGTGCTTTGCGTGTCTCGCGTAATCTGCTAAGATCTTCGTAGAGTGCTTCAAAGTCTTCGTCTGGCAGGTTTTCAATGCGTTTGTCTGGTCCCAACCAAGCAGTGAGTGCTTCCCTTCGTGCATACGAGAATTCCGACTCTCGCCCTCGTTGCCAGAATGCAGGCGATCCTGCTCTCGGACTGTCAGAGTCGAAATCGCTATTCGCTACACTGATTGTACTATACGATCTGTCGTGACCAGGCCGAGGTGCAGGAGAGGGAGACCCGCCGAGCTGACCAGCGGTAACTGTTTGCCGGAGAAGACTTGTCCCTACTTCGGCACGCTCAGCCCTTGCTTCTTGCGGATTGTTGAATCGGAAGATGTGAAAGTCGCCAAGGATGATGCGGTGGCCGCTCTTGAGTAACCTTGGCTTGTCAATACGGACACCGTTGACCATAACACTCGCGCCTTCTTGAGGTATCACTGTCACCTTGCCATCTACATTCTCAAAGTTGCAGTGCTCTGAAAGGATTTGCGAACCGTTCAAGCGTATCTGTGCAGTTTGGCCCTCGACATCGGAGTTTCCTACAGTTGTAGTGCCCGGCTTGAGATTATAGACGAGACACTCAGTCAAGAGCGGATCGTCACTCAAGTTTACCAGATGCGGCATGTTCTTTGGTGTTGATAGACCGACGAAGCCCTTTTCAATACTGATACCAAGCTCTTCGAGTGCAGCCTCTCTCTCCTTGTGGATCTCTTCTGTCTTTTGCAACTTCTCTTCCCAGGTTTGATTCAACTCCGTGTAAAGCTTCTCTGATTGAGTCAGTTGTTCCGCAATCTCAGCCTTGGAGACCTTTTTAGTGGATCCGTCTGCTTGTGTGATGGAAACCATCTGTTTCTCTAGCGGCGTGTCTGGTGGGTACTGTTCTTCGACGATACCATTTGAGCCTCCTGCTCCACCGCCGCCTCCGCCTCCGCCTAGTTGGGAGCGGAGTTTTGATAACTCTTCCTTGAGTTCTCTGATCATGCGCGCGTTGGGGTCTTCGTTTACGACGGCATGATTCTTGATTCGCTTAGCGGAGTCGGCATATCGGAGAGTCGACAGTGTTTCCTCGAAGTTGATATCGGCAGGAGAGATTGCGGCAATCATAGCGGTCATACTGTTTCCTCCTAACGAGTCCTTCAAAAGCCATGTCAAGATGGAGTCTCGGTACGGAACTTGGGCCTTCTTCTTTCCCGATGACTGATCGGCAAGCGCCGCGATGACACGACCCAGCGTAGATAGGGATCTGTTGATTTCCGCACCCTCTTTCAGCCGTGCACCGGTTGCACCTGTAGACTGGGCTCTTTCTGATCCAGCCAAATCAACCAGACTGATCTTTGCTACTCTTTCTCCGCTCATGCTGGTCTCGACATCGTGGCGCTTCTGGGTGAGGGTGAGGGTGAATACGGCATGCGATCGGGAGGACGTTTCGTTCATGTTGGTTGCAGCAACGGTACGGGCCTTGTTTCCTTCGTCCATTAAGTTTTCGATCTCGGCAAAAGACTGGACTACCAGCTTGGCCAGATCTTCAACGTATGGACCGGTAGACGGATGTTCTCGGACTCGCAGGTTGCCCTTGTTTGAGGGATTCAATAAGTCACGCACGCGCTCATTGTAGATTTCGAGGTACGAGACTTCCACGGTGCAGGTTGAATTCTTGTCCTGTTGCATTCCCTTGATCCTCTCAAACATGTCCTGGCAAATCTTGGGGATGATGCCGTATTCTTGGCCATAACCCATCATGGAATAAGACTTTCCGGAACCCGTCTGACCGTATGCGAAGATGCAGTTGTTGTAGCCCTGAAAGGCGTTGTCGAGCAGCGGCTTGCCGAGGTCTTCGTGGAGGTTGTCTTGGCCGGCATAGTTGGGGGCATCGCGGTCGAAGGACCAGTATGACCTGTCGAAGGCGAATGTCTTGACGCCCTCAGCAGCGGCTTTGGCGGCCTTTCCCTTGACATCGGCGCTGGTTGGTGGGGAAAGGATGGTCTGGTCGCCCTTCATCTGCACGATACATTGTGCATTGCGCGCCTTCTCTGCCTGGTGTTAGCCACAATGCCATGACATGACATGAGAGAGCTGGCGAGATGCCTACCTCGTCCATTGAAGGGTCGACATCGCACCACGACCTTGATGTTGCCGCCTCCTCCGGACGCCATGGTGGGTGCTGTCCAACTAGCAGATGGTGCAAATCCGGGGTATTCGAGGAAAGGAGAGTGCAGCGAAAGAGGTTGGTTGCAGCAACGGTCAGACGCAGTCGCTGTGAGACTTCATGGGCGGCGACTGGGGCAGTCGGGGGCAGTCGGGGGCGTGGCTGCGTATGGGGATGTTCTTTTTCGGGTCAGGAGGTGGAGCGGCGGCTTGCGGTGGTGTTGTTATGATGTTTAAATCGCGGTCCAGGGACAAGCAACCAACTTAACTTGTTAGCATTACGCGATCCTTGCACCCTGCATTCCGCCCCGGCAGCTCTACAAACGCGCAGCAGACCCTGGCGGTTTTGTCGAAACAATGGTACGCCCAGAAACAACTGCAGCCGGGCTGCGAATATAAGTGCTACGAGGATGCGGCTGAAGCGATGTGCAGGTACGGCACGCCTCCGCCATTCGAGGGGCAGGCGACCGACTGGGCCTGGACGGGGGGACCCTGACGCTGCGTCATTCTAGAAAATAATTCCCACCACCACCATCGTGACTTTTGCCCTCACCACCGCCGCCTCTGCTGTCCCAACCCCCGCCACGGTCGCACGCTTCAATGTCTGGCCCAGAAACAACCGACGACATGTTCGCGCCGCCAGTGAACCGCGCCATGAAGGTGCTGGACCGCAGCTTCTTCCAAAAGACCATCCCCACCTCGGCCGCACGCATCTTCAACCCCAAGGACATTTCGCGATGCCGCAAAGAACTTACTGCCTCCAAGGACACGCTGCCCAACAACCGTGTCGACCCAATTAGGGCGGACCCCGATACAGAGAAAGCGCAGAAGGGAGTCAAGTGTCTGCTGCTGCGGCCGGAAGTCATCCACACTGGTGAGTCACCCAGCGTGCGCAGGTACATCCGAGTGCTGAGTCTGAAACCAGGCAGATCGAACCACATGGTCCCCTAAGCTGCGCGACCTCGAGCAGAGTGGGACATTGGGTGTAATACCCTACCAGCTGCACCTCGACTACGACTACTTCACCTACTCGGAGATCACGAGCGCTACCATCCCCCCACCAGAGTCTAAGCACGACGACGAAATTCCCCAGGGCTTCGCACTCGCCGGCCATGTCGCCCATTTGAACCTGCGCGAGCGGTACTGGCCATACAAACACCTCATTGCGACCGTGCTCGCCGACAAGAACCCTATGGTCAAGACAGTCATCAATAAGCTGGACAATGTGGGCACTGAGAATGCCTTCAGGACCTTCCAATATGAGGTTCTCTACGGACCTGACGATATGAACGTTGAGCTGCGGGAGCAAGGCTGCACCTTCAAATTCGACTTTGCCAAAGTCTACTGGAACACGCGCCTACACACTGAGCACGAACGCCTCTGCAACATATTCAAGGAGGGTGAGGCCATTTGCGACGTCATGGCAGGAGTCGGTCCTTTTGCTGTCCCCTCCGGCAAGAAGAAGTGTTTTGTCTGGGCCAACGACCTTAACCCGGAGTCGTACAACTCGCTCGTAGGCAACATCAAGATCAACAAGGTCGGCGACTTTGTCCGCTCCTTCAACACCGACGGCGGTGCATTTATCCGCAAAGCATCAGCCGATCTCCTCCTTGAGAACTCCAAACACAGCGTCCCCATCTACCCGAAGACCAAAGTCTCTCGCAGCAACCCCCAAGAGAACAAGCAGCCAGAACCCATCAAGACTCTTGTTCAGCCCCGCTTCTTCGCCCACTACGTAATGAACTTGCCTGCCTCCGCCATTACGTTTCTTCCTTCCTTCATCGGCCTCTACGCCAACGTCCCCGGTCTGCCTGCCGCGGAAATTAAGAAGATGCTTGCTCCGCATACAGAGCAAAAGCTACCCATGATCCACGTCCACTGCTTCTCCACTAAGAGCGACGACAACGTGGCTGAAATTAAGGGCATCTGCGAGGAGATTAGCAGACAGCTGGGCTACGAGATCACGCCGGATATGGAAGATGTACATGTACACGATGTGAGGGATGTGGCGCCGAAGAAGAGGATGTTTTGTGCAAGCTTCAGGTTGCCAGAGGAAGTGGCTTTTAGAGAGGTTTGAGTACTTGATGAGAAAAAAGAAGAAGGGCTTGTTCATTGGGATAAAAAGGATATAAGCATCTACGTCTGTTGAATAGCCATGGAAGGCGGGAAATAAACCATATGATTGAGTATGTTTACATGACTTGAACGATTGCGTAGTTGTAAAGCATCCTCCACGTTACTCCCTCTCCATCTTTCCTCATCAAATCTTTCTCTTCTCACAAATCCATCAACATCTCCTCCTCCATATCATCATCATACTCGTCCCCGTCAGCATTAGCAACAACATCATCGACACCACCATGTCCTTCATCTTCCTCTCCCTCTCCACTCCCCTCTTCAACCCCCTCCCCCAAGGACCTCCTCACCCCCTCCTCAAGTACACCCCTCGTCTCACGCACTCCACCCACCCTTTCACACAACGCACACAGCAAACCATCCAGCTTGCGCACCCACACTGCGATCCGCTCCTCGGAAACGCGCTCGTCAAAGCTATGATATGCATCTTGCGCCGCGCCGTCCCATTTGGGGAGATAGTCGTGGCGGACAAGGACGAGGCGAATGATAGTTTCTACAGTCGTGGTAGTACAGAGGTTCAGGGTGCGATTGCGTAAGGGGGGTTCAGGGTGTGTGCTTGGGTTTGCAGACTCCAAAGTCTTTGTGGCGGCAGCAGCAGGGCGGGATGTGTCGAGAGGCGGAGCACTGCGACGGATATGCTGAGGTGGATGGGTAAGAGCGTTTTCTAGGTGAGATTGGAAAAAGGCGTTCATCTGGTCGGTACTTTGGCTGCGGGGATTAGTTCGGGGTTTGTTGCGTGCGGCGGGTATCGCGTTGCTATGCGGGGACGCAAGTGATGGGCGTTCAGACTGAGGATAGGGTGCGTGGAATGCAGATGAGGTAGCAGAATCGTCTTTGTGAACGTGGAAGCGACGTGTCGTAGTTGGCCTCTGATCGAGCTGCGTCGATAGCTGGCTTTCGGTAGGTGAAGAAGATCTTGCCCCTGCTCGCTCAGAGTATGCTTGCAGATAATCTCGTATGTTGCGAGGCACTGCTGAATCTGACCGCAATGCGTCCGGTTCATTCTGTGGAGGACGGTTTCGGTCAACGGGAACGGGTAGACCAAGCGATCTAGATTGAATTGACTGTGCTGGTCGATTGATTGGCGTAAAAGACCGTTCTTGAGCTGCATTGTTTCCTCGGACTCCACTCCTCTGCCCGAACCATTCTCGGATATCCTTGTTGTTGTTCGAGTGAAGACGGCCCTGTCCTGTTTGCCCTGCTGCTACTGGTAAGCTCTTTCGCGATCTCGATGAGGTACTTGTCTGTAAGTCTGGCAGTTCAAGATTCGCGGTTGTCCTCTGACGGAGAGACGTTTCCGATGGCTTTGGGCCTCGGATTGGCTGCTGGCGGGGGGTAGCTCGATCGGCTGAAGAAGCCATTCTTGAGTCTGCGTTGCCGCGCCCAGCCGATGATGGTACCCAGTTGTCTGATGTTTGAGGGCTAGACAGTGAGAGGATACCGGGTAGCTCCGCTTCCAGACTATCTGAACCTCGATCATTGCTAAGCGGCTCACTTTGGCGCTCTCCAGTCCAGTCATTGACACTTCCTATTACTGGGCCTGGCCGTGGAACGTGCAGTATGCTACGCTCAAGTTCATCATCCAGTGGCGATCTTAGCATATTCGTCCTTGACGATGTTTGTGGTGTTAAAGGCTCTGCTGATGTGAGTCGACTTGGTGTTGCGGGAATCTTTGCAGGACTGGAATGATCGTTGACACCTTTGATGCTTTTCACTGGACTTGGTAGTTGCCAATTACTAGCAGACTGCCTGGGCTTGATGGCGGCATTCATTCGAGCGATTGTCCATGGATTGGATACTTCAATGGCTCGAAGACCCTCCTCTTCGTCAATGATAGGAGTCCGGTCATTCTGCAAGAACTCCAGATCGTCTTCGTCGATGCCGTACATGCTGGATCTCCACCTCGGTTGTGGTGTTAGGTTCGTACCTTCATCTTGATTACTAGTGTTGCGTCCTTGAGTCAGGATGTTATTCTCATCCGGAGCAAGCACTTCGTCCGATTCGGGTTCACGATTTTGAGAACCAGGTGATGATAGCTCCTCACTATCGATATTGGCAACAGCCTCAGGATAAAATGACTTCAGCATCTTATCCAAGACCATCAGAACAGCATCGCTATTTTCGAACAGCACATCGTCTTTTGCTGGCTCGACATTGGCATCGTAGCTACCAGGCGGACAGTTAATGTTGATGCAGAAAAAGGGGTCTCTGGCGCCTGCTAGAGAAGCGTTCACCTGGCCGATTCGATTTTTGCAAGCCCGAACTAACTGCTTAATAGTCCCGCGATGGCTTGCCACGGGCCGCGCATCGACCGAGACAAAGCTGCCATGGCTTGAGACCTTTGACCCGACTGCTGTTGGCTTAGGTAGGAAGGCATGAATTTCAAAGCCATCTGCTTCCACAGCCGACGAACCGCACTGTATGGCACAGTCCTTGCCAAACATCTTCAGCACAGCATCCTCAACACTGGCGTCAACCTTCGGCGCATAGACGAAATCACCAGCATTGTTCTTCGCTTTCAGCACGCGAAGTCGAAACCGAATACCTGGTCTAGCAAGAACGTAAGCCTGAATGAGTCGTCGAATCTTTGCTAGACACTTTGCTGCGTTCTTGATCGCCGCTTGCTTCCGAACAGGTATGTACTCGAAGAAGCCAGTCACCTTGACTGTCGTGCCAACAGGATGCGAGTCGCGTTCGATGCTGTAGACCGTTAGCTCGTATCTCAGATCTCTATCCACTCATGTAGCACTTACGAAGCAAGCTCCCCATCCCGGCCATACTTTAACTTTACAGCGACGGCCTCGCCCTCGACTCTCGTAGTCACCATTAGTGCGCCACTCATGTCCGCCATGCTGGACAAGGCCTCGCCGCGGAAACCAAGCCATTTGCCCCCTACATCTCTCAAGTCACTCAAATCTCGGATCTTGCTTGTGCAGTAACGGCGACAGACGAGTGGCCGGTCTTCACTCGGTATGCCGTGGCCGTCGTCCTTGACCTGGATGGTGTCGAGCGTGTTGGCAGCGATATCAACAAAGATGCTTTTGGCGCGGGCATCTAGTGCATTGTCGATGAGTTCCTTGACGACTGAGCTGGCGTCAGCGAGGACCTGGCCGGACCCGATCTGCCTCGCTGTGGTGGGCGGGAGTGCAGCAATGCCGGGTAAAGCGACTGTGCTAGAAGCCGCCGCCATGCTGGCTAGAACGAATGCAATATATTGAGGTTAAAACATGGGTTGAAGGAGTGGATGTAGATGCAATATCTGACTACGGGAGGTTGCGTGAGTCCCTTCATCGTGGTTGCCTTTTCCAGCATTCGCACGCCTGGGTTGGAAAGAGCGACCCTGCCACCCCTGGCATAGTGTAACTTGTATCATGCCTATACATACGTACTTGAGTTGCTCGATCCACACATATACCGTATTCACGAAGCGCATAGACAGGAAGATGCAGCATGCGTCATCGCATCTACACATGTTCTCAATGTAACCAATCAGAGACAGCGCCAAACAGCCTTGCGGTAATCCTTCCTACTCTTAAGAAGTGTGTCCCATCCGCCGAGGTCAAACACGTACAAACAAACTTATTTTGCTCTATAGACCATATTTTCAAACTGTCTTTTGTCTTTCTCTCGACATCCCATGGCATACACCACCGACGCCGCCCGCTGGCGCGCACTCACAATGCGCGACGCCAACGCCAACGGGCACTTCATCTACTCTGTCAAATCAACCAACATCTACTGCCGGCCCACGTGCCCAGGGCGTCTGGCGCGCAGAGCAAATGTAGGCTTCTATGCGACGTGGCGCGAGGCTGAAGCCGCGGGGTTCAGGGCTTGCAAGCGGTGCAAGCCCAACAGCACGGTAGTTGAAGATCCACAGGAGCGCGCGGTGAAGAAGGCATGCGGGTTGATTGAAGAGGCGCTGAAGAGTGAGGATGCGGGCGCAGCGAGACTTCAGGATTTGGCGACAAAGGTTGGGCTTACGCCCAGGTACTTTCATAAGATATTCAAGGATAAGACGGGCTTGACGCCGAAAGAGTATGCTACAAGGAGAGCTATGGAGAATGGGAGAGCTACGGCTGCTTCTGTGTTGAAGACGGCTACAGAGACAAGTACGCCTTCGTGGGAAGACTTTGATTTCAATGACCTGGTCGATTTTGGATCTGATTTGAATTTCCATCTCGACGCAGATTTGGCTGTCCTCCAAGACCAGTCACTGGCAACGGACTTAGATCTTCAAGTCAACATGGATGGCCTCTTGCAGCCCTGGAGCGAAGGATATGAGCCAGCTCAAGTCATCTCCCGGCCACTTGGGCGTGACGACTACATAGCCAAGCCCCTCGGAACCACGTCAGTAGACATGAGCTACTACGAGAAGCCTGTGTCGTATATATCGATACTTGAGCAAGATGCTGCAGCACTGCTCAACTGCGACAGTCTGGCTACCATTTTACAAGGAGATTTCTCGTAGCTGTACTACAAAACTGCCCTTTTCTTCTCCAAGAATAAATCTCTTCCCACTTATAGCTCTCCATCTGTGCTCATCAACCGTGACGCGTACATCAACGCCAGCGAAGTCGCACGTCGAAGATCGAATCAGTATACAGCGCAGACATTACAATGCAAACCTATCCTTCAAGCTGTCAGCACAAGTCCCAAACCAAGCGTGTCCAATCCGTGTAAAAATGACGAAGCTCTTCAGAGACCAAGTTATAAGCAGCGACGGCGTAG
This sequence comes from Curvularia spicifera, assembly GCA_026262435.1. Taxonomy (NCBI): domain Eukaryota; kingdom Fungi; phylum Ascomycota; class Dothideomycetes; order Pleosporales; family Pleosporaceae; genus Curvularia; species Curvularia spicifera. The sequence goes on along the minus strand of JAODYB010000012.1, from coordinate 112,266 downwards.
CATATGTCGATGCTAGCCATACCTTTTCCGGCTCTTCCTAATTATATATATGGTCGATGTAACATCTCATCTTTTGAGCTTTTGCATGTGCGCAAGGCGCCGTGATGGCGTGCAAAGAAAGTCCGCAACGTACCTTGGTATGTGTGTTGGGGGCCATGCTGCGAGTTAGCAAGGTAGGCTTAGTGTCACATGGTCGAGGACTCTGGGTGTGACGGAGATGAGGGCGACAGAGCGTGCAACATGTCATGCGTGTTCGCGCAAAGTGCAGAAGCAGGTTCCGAGCGAGGATGAAAGAAAAGTCAAAGAGGGTCGGCGACGAGGCGGAAAAGATGCCGACTTGGACCCACATGCGCGAAGCGAGCGCGCTAACGGCTTTCATTCGACCAGGATGAGCGTGAGCATACGGAGCAATGTAGTAGACCAGACGAAAACTTAGCCCGGAGTCAATCAGACTTCGTACCCTCCATAGAACCATTGTCGCGTTCGTACCGTCATGTAACGCACCTTCGTCCTCACTCCCCTACCGCCTCCCATGCACTCAAAGGATCCGCCCAAATCTCCCAATGCCCAATCCTTCCCTCCTCATCAAACCCACTAAACCTATATATAAAACTTTCATCCCACCCCTTGCCCGTCTTCTTACTCGCAAATCTTCCTTTACCCACCACACTGACCATGCCGGCCTCGGCATCCACTATGAACCCCTCTTTCCTGGGGAACGCATCTTCAGGTAGTGACATGTCCAGCACCGAGGTCATGAGGCTAAAGTACTCCTCGCACTCGTCCTTTCCGGAGAAGGTTTTGGCGAGGAAGGGGAGGCGTGAGCGCGCCCACGAGGGGCCGTGCTCAGTAATCTGGGGGGAAGAGGTGAAGTACTGGGATAGGAGGGTGGATGGAGGAGGGGGCGAGAGAAGCGCGTGGCAGAAGGCGTGCGCGGTCGAGCGCAGAGAGGTGCTGCGATGAGATGACATGGTGGTTGCTTAGAGGATTTGGGTAAGCGATGCACGCGGGCGACGTATGTCTCGGGATAAGTTTGCAGTAGAGAGCGTGAATGGGCCAACGGAGACTGGTGTGGCGTGTGGGCGGGACGGTTGGTCCGTCGGGTGCGTGGGTCAATAGTCTGTCGGTGCTGTTTGGCGAAGCGGTTGGCGTCGGCTAGGGATGTAGGTAAGACTTTAGTCGCTGGGGGTTTGAGTTGGACAGTGCTGATAGGGAGAGTATTCGTCGACGCAGTAGACGTTGGTTAAACCCGAAGGGCGGATTGTGAGCGGTGACATGGCACGGGCGATGTGATTGATGCTAGGGTTGTTGTTGTACGAGAAGCACAGTCAATGAAGTCATAGTGATGCTCGTCTGTGCCTAGGTATCCGAGCCTCTGGTACGCGTACGCAGGTAAGATGGACTTGACCAGAAACAAAGGGCAGTTTACCACACGCGCCCATCGTCTTACCGACATGTACATACTTGCTCAGCCCTAATCCTTCACGAGCGCGTCATGGCAGTGGAATCTGCGGGTTGCATGTTCCGACGAGGGCACTAGCAACAGCCACCCTCGAGCCGCTCACTGCTTCATGCAGTGCTTATCGCTGATCGCACACCTCCACGGTTGTCATGCATCGCTTCGCAGGGCTGTCCAATCACATCCAATCGCCCCCGACACCCCTTTGCCTGCATGTCAGCAAGGCTGCCACGCAATTTACTCTGTTGCAAATCATGCAGCTTACCTCGAGCGCCGCAGCGGAAACCCCGTCTGCTGGCTTCAGCGGAGAGATTGGGATGAGTAAGACGGATTTTACCGACCGCCGACAACGGTACGTGAACATCTGCCATGTTGCGAGTCACGTGGAACAGAGACATGGAAGATGCTTGTGGTTATACAGTAGAATACATGGTGTTTTTATTGTGTTGAACAGAATGTTCAAGTCCCGAGTGTCCCAGTGCCAAATGGTGGTATCTTTACCGTGCCTCACGGTCCTGCAAACGCCTATCGCTAAGACAATCCAGTGTCATGATTCAACAAAATTCTCCCTTTTCCTTTTGAATGCTGAGATCAACTCAGCCCATGGCCGTGAACAGACACACCTGCCGGGCCATCTGGCTGGCGAGTAGAATCTCCCTAAAGACTTGGTCCATGCCGCCTCGGAAGTGAATGGTGTAGCTGTCGACCTTTCCTTTTCGCCGCTTTTCGCCCCAGACTAGCTTGACTAGCGTTGCATCGTCACAACGCTTACCCGTCCTGCTGCCTGGTTTTGCCCAATCCCTTTGGTACTCGTACAACGTTTCCGGCATGGCATCATCGTTGGGGTCGCCTTGCTTCCACACAAACCGCCGCCCGCCGTAGGTAAATCGCCGCGGAGACCATGGAATCTTCTGTTGCCTGTCCGGATATTCTTTGATTGGCTGTGGAAATGGGCCGCGCAGGTGAATGCATCGTGACTTGTAGGCGGCGTCTTTGGACGAATCGGTTGAGATGCGCTTCTTGTCAATGGCAGAAAGAAGAACGGAGATGCATGGTTGCGGGAACTCGGCGACACGGAAGAAGTCTGCGGCATTGACTTGGCTATCGTCACGGTGCATGGCCTCGAGCATGTACAGCATGTACTTGTCCGAGTGGTCGCGGGCGCTGTAAATATACTTTCGGAAGCCGGAGGATCCTTTCCATTCCCGTGTGCGATGCAGGTGGAATGTCGTTGTGGGCTGAGATGGGTCGAGAAGTGCATGGTAGGGGATGTCTGGGGAAGGGAGTTCGTCGTGTAGTATATGTGAAGCGGGCGAGTACGATGTCTGCCATGTGAGGAGGTTGTGCATCTGGGCCGTGTTAGTCACCATTGCGCAAAACATACTTGGAAACAGCTGTAACATACTGCAGACAGCGTCTCGCTCTCCTCGTCCAGGTCTCCGTTTGCTCCCCATTGGTTTGGTGCAGGCACAAAGACGCACTCATTGCCCTCTCCGTCGAGCTGGTCGCTCCCGCTCTCGAGATGCGGCCGCAATGCCCGCTGGCGCTCTCTGTGGATGGTAATCTGTGTTTTGATGATTCGCACTTGTTCGTCTGAAAGGTCATCGGGCGAGATGCTTGTGTAGGTCTGCTCTATTTCGTGCTCGAGCGCCAAGGCCGCGGCTCCATGTTGCAGGTACGAAGTGTCGTATAGCCAGGCATGTTCGGACTCAAAGGCGGAGCTCCTCAGCAGCTCGAGATTTTCCCGCGAAGTGAAGACTGGCCGACCCATTGTGGGTTGTTGGTGTGTGGTTGTAGCGAGCAGACAGTCAGGCAAGCAAGTAGGTAAATAGTCAAGCAAGCCGGTTGAAGAAAGGAAGGGTCAAGGGTCAAGGGTCAAGATTGGGGACAGCGGGGGACTGGAGTGCAGTAGTATGTAGAGAGGCCTGAGGGACGGCGGGCTGAAGAGGATAACCATGGTGAGGGACCAGGCTGGCACGCAGCTGATGAAGCAGTATCCGGGAAGGTATGCGAATAGCGTTTGCGCAGGATCCTCGTCGCGTCCGCCGGGCCCTTGTCATACCGACCTTTTGTGCTGTGGCACGGGAGCGTCCTGGGGCCAAATTGCGGTGGCATGGGTTGGGCGGCGCATGGCGCTAGCCGGATGGGGTAGTGCGAGATTGAGCGTCAATGTAACGGGAGCGCCCAGACTGGCGCGCCAGACTCGCTGCGGGGAGGTTCGTGCTCACGTGCCTGCTGCTGTTCCGAGAGCGTGCCGTGCGAGCGAGCCTATCGCGACATCGGCGCGCGTCGTGTGGAGAGTAGCGACTATTGCTTTCAACAGCACGCGGAAAAAGGAAAGCCGTGTGAGACGGGGTGGAAATTGGCATCTGGCCTGGCCCCATTGGCGTCGCGACATGTCATGCGCGTGCGGCTGTTGCCTTGCTGCCCTGTCTCGGCCCTGACCCAGCCAGTCTCACCGGCGGCCCAGGACAGCACAACACCACGCTCCCACCAGCCATCGGACTCCGAACACGTCGCCATCCACCCACTGGCGCGGCGGGGGCCTCCAGAACACATCGCCTGCTGGACACGACATGACACCGCACTCGCTGCCCGCTCTTTCTCACGCAGCGCACATGTGTCGTTGCGGTGAGGACCTGCTGAGCATACCCAAAACTGCACCCGACGAGCTGACGGCTTACCTGCCACCACCCCACATGGCCTGTTCGGCTGGGCCGTTGCGCTCGGCTCGCCGTCCTGGTCCGGACCCAAGATAAGAGCCAAGCCCCTCTGACAGTTCCTCTTCACCGTGCGCACCACTGCCAACTACCGGAAACACCGCTGCCGGGGCAGATCGACAGCATGGGGTCCAACTGGGAGACGGCCTCACGGGTTTGTACAATACAGGTCGCCTAATACTTCGTAGCTTGCTGTCCTCATTCCCGATTCGTTTGTGTCGTTGGCAACCCTCATCAGCAGGTTGGCCGCGTCGAATACCATCCATACCCGAAGAGCCCTCTCGAGGCGGCTGGCTGAGTCCTTGTGGAGCCTGTGTGCAAGAGTCGGGTATCCAGGGTGGATTGGGCGCTTCCCATGGAAACAGGACGCCATCTAGACGGCGAACAGAGCCATGCAGTCGGGACGTGGGCTTGACCACACCACCGGATTCAGGCCTGTCTTTAGGCTCAATGCAACTGTGGCTGACCCTATTCCATGTTGCGCCCACGCCAAACAATGCTGCAAAACGTGCCCACCACACCTTTCATGCTGTCATGGTATCACACATGTCACCTGTACTGACAAAGAAAGAGAGCCTTGATCGACCCAGGCTGTCTGGGACAGTCTCTCCTCAAGGACAGACACTGCAGTCAAAGATATCAGAAGAGGCGTAAAAGCAAAGTTCAAACACCCACGCCGGTTGCCAAAAACAGCCAAAATCACGCAGGGTGCACGCAGCCCAGGGCGTAGGATCGCCGAACTGGCCGCCGAACCTGCAGCAGGATTCACCGCTTCTATTTGTATCGTGGTACCTTGTTCGTGCTACACAGCATGATATAGCATGATATACAAGGTTCGTTGTCAATATGTGATGCAGCATACCTGACTCTGAACCGCACACCAATATTTCGATCGCGACACGACGATTCTTTGTAAATGCACCATGATTCTCAATCGACGCTGGCCATCCGAATTTAGTCCTTGAGTATACGCTCTACTCATTGTCTATGACGATCTAGCTAAATACCCGGTACCGGCAGAAGTCATTGCCAGTTCGTAACGTATCACAGCAGCCATGCTCCTCAAAACACCGGATCGCTCTCCTCAATCGGAACCAACTCTCCCTTTCCCTTGAACGTCTCCACAATCTGCCCCTGTTCACACAACAAGAGCCTCGATGCCTGGTTACCCACGCTCGCCAGCCGCCTCCATCTCTCCAGATCGTCCTTGTTCCTCTTGTCACCCAGTGCTTCCTTGGCCCTCGTCCAATGGCCCTCTGAAAACGCAATTAGAGTCGTCATCTTCTGCTCTTTGATGTCGTACACGGCAGACACAACAGTACCCGTCTCCTCGAGCCTGGTACCAAGATCAGCATCGCTTCCGACTTTACTATCGGTAACACTGTATCTTTCAGGGCCAGTACTCACCAATTGATTTGCCAGAGCTCTCCTGGACGTATGCATTGGTAGCTGGCTTGCTGGTAGTTAATCCGACCTGCCATGGGTCCCCCATGGATAGCGTACACCACCCGATCCGAAGAGAAGCACCAGAGTTCATAGCGCCATTTCTCTGGGTTTCCGTTGCTGTCTTCCGCGTCGTAGTCGTAAATGAGGTGCGTGTCAAGGATGTCCTTTTCAAAGGTAGGATGTAGAGGCGTGTTGGTGAAGACTTGGGGGAGATTCTCGCCTAGCGCCATAATTGATTCTCCTAGAGGTCAGATCGTTGATATTTATTTAAAGAGTAGGATAATTTTATCGCGCTCTGCATAGTATGGGCGTGAGGTTCTCTTAAATGCCAAAAAGGCGCTCAAGCTTGGTCGTTCTTTCGTTCGGACACTACCGGAATTGATGACGTAGCAAGACCATCGTATACCCGCCATCGCAACATCTCTTGACGTCTGGCGCCGTTCTCACATTATTGATGAGGCTGATGTCTTTACCAAAGGTACTTAACCGGTCCGATTGCAGATGGGACTTGGCTCGGCATATCTCTCTAGTCCACTCTGATAGTTACCATGGGGTTTTCATTTTTCCTCGACAAATCGTCTTTTGTTGGAGTCTTCGGAAATCACCACCCACCTACTGCGCGAACCTGCACTTGATCAAATCACCTGTTTAGCTTTTTTTTCTGTCTTTGCACCTTTTTGTGGGTACATGGGCGATGGATGAAGAGATGATTCTATGGCAACGTGTGAGAGATTGAAGGTCGGCCGAACGCAGCTCTCCTGATAACTGTTCTCTAAAGTTGCTGCGGACACATGCCCCCACAACAGCACCTCGACAAAACCCGCTGACACGTACCTTTCCTGATGGTCAAATCAACGATAGCTGCCGCTATGTACATATTTTGGTCCTCGATTCGCGCTCTTTTTTAACCTCATTTCAGACCGCATATCGCCCGAGGATACGGATAACAGCCTCAACATCTAGGGTCCATGAAGAGAAACCGGGCTTGAGAAACGGTGAGGTAACAAGAAGAGCTATGAAGACCAAGGCAATGGCATTTCAATGTGTCGAGTAGTAAAGTAGCAAGGAACTGGCGAGAAAACGATTTCAGTGTAGAGCAATAGCTTTGTTTCTGTTGATTCTAGATTTGGTGTCTTTGCGAGATCACCAATTACATTGCTACACCTACTTCTACGTCCTTTTCCTTGAGAACGGTTTGGTCTCCTGTCGATCTCCTTACAGGCACTTCTCCAACTATCGCGTTGTCGTCGAGGGGCGTAACGCCAACCCTTCTTGCTTCGGCTTCGGTAAAAGTGCCGTATACATCGACGGAGTCCATCTGGCCCATGTCGGAGACGGGAAAAAGCAGGTTCAGCAAGTAGAAGAGGGTCGCACTGATGAAGAAGCCTAGAGGACTGTTAATCGACCTTTGCCCATCTGTATGAAAACAGGTTACTCACCAATCAAGAAGGCCATATAGTAAAGCTCTACCAACGCCCGTGGTGGCTTTGCGTCTCCCCTCACAGTGACTACTAACCCTCCTATCGTGGGAATCCATCCGCATAGCCACGACGGTATAGCGCGCCAGTTGAAGCCCTTGGAGAAATAGTATGTCGAATGCTTAGTTCGATACAAGTGTGTCAAGCGAATTCTTCGCTTGCGCAGAACATAGTAGTCGCATGCCATGATGCCCATAATGGGAGCCAAGAAGACTGAAAAGGACGATAGCACAGCAATGAACGTGGTGGCGCGGTTGATAAGCTGCCAGGGCTGAACGATCCATGCAGCCAAAAAGGTAATGATTGCGCCGCGCCGAATGTCAATGTAGCGCGGAAACAGACCTGCGAGGTCAATCCCACCAGCGATGGTATTTCCACAAATATTCTCAAACATGGCGGTGAAGGCGAAGCCGGCTGCGAGGAAGAAGACGCCAGCGCGAGACCGCGACGACCCGTTGCCGTTGTCCATGATGCGTAGCAGCAGATCAGGAGGATTCCAGTACACCTCGCCGTACATTTTTTGCCCAGACGCCGCAGTGACGAGGCCAATGAGAGAGACCAGCACACCGGAGATTAGGCAGCTGGTAATTGTGCCGTAGACGTAAGACCGCCTTGCTTTTGCATACCGAGAGAAGTCGCTTCCGTTGGTAATCCCTGCTGCCAGACCACCGATACTCTGATTGATTCCCGCCATGATGAGCCACGAGGTATTCCATTCCGAAGTCGACGGTACGTTCTGGCCAGAGTACCACAACGGACCCACACCTTTTGCCGTCACCAACGCCCAAATCATCCATGCGATCATGCCGACTCCGCACCATACGCAGACGATGAGAAAGGGAATCTTGAACTTTTCTGGGCGCAACCAGAGAAACGGGGTAGATAGGAACCAGAAGATGACAAAGCCAACGAATTGTTCGGTTGTAGCGGGGAAGTTGGGGCTGAAGGTATTGGGTATGCGGGCGTAGGACGGCCAGATGGCTGTTAGACAGACGGCGACAAGGCGGCCGCCGTTCCAACCTATCGAGTCTCGTCAATACACAAGTCTGGAAACCTCTTCCCTTTCCTATTGCATGCTAGTGGGAGTGTCTTAAGGAGAATGCTCCACTCACATTGTACTGCATTCCAAATGAAGTTCAACAATATCCTCTGCAGCAGCGGTATAAAACTTCCCCGCATGCCCCAACTATACCTGTTCTGCACCGTGAACCCAATATGCCACTTTAATCCAATCCAGGCAATCAGCGTTGAGAAAGCGGCGATCAGGATGCGGCTAACGACTATGACGAGCATGGCTTGCGGGACGGAAAGACCCATGGCTTTTTGGTGCGAAACCTCGCACTTTACGTTAGTTATTACTCAAGTGCAGAGCCAGGAAAGAAAGACAAAAGAAAGAGGATTTGGTGTCAAAGGGGAGAAAGAAGGGGCTGTTCAAGTACCTAGAAACGTGCTCGGCGTCTGCCAATTCGCCAAATTGAGCGATGCAATAGCCCAGAAGCCGTAGAAATTGAACCAGCCCCATGTTCTCCGCGAGGGAGGCAGAGGAATCAGATCGCGGTTGCTCCAGGCGTCGGTCTGCTCGTGCTTGTGCTCGTCGCCGCTGAGACGGATTTTTTGGGTCAGGGAGTTGAGGCGCTGTCGAAGCGCCATCTTGAAGAGTTGGTGGTGCGGGTTGTTCAGGGTAGGAGATGAAATGCTGGCATTACAAGAGGCAATGGATGAGCCGGTGGAATATGTGCTTGAGCAGGGCAATGCGCGAAGGATTATCTCAGAGCAGTATCAAACGGTTATTTTCTATCATGTGGACGCAAACGGCTCGGTCACCGAGTCCGTGTAGGCACCGCCGTTCCTATCATACATATACCCAGTTCCCACGCAAAGTACGGCCGAGAACAAGGAGAGAAGCCCAGAGATAAGATGCATTCACCCATGTTGCAATGGCTCGCCCATGTTACAACGGCTCACTAGGCTTTGGGGTATAAAAGAGGGGTTGAGCGGATGCATCTTATCTGGAGACTCTGGATATGCACAAGATCGGCATGTGGGGTGAGAATTGCCCAGGATGGCTGCTGCCCAGCAATTAGCTATCAACGAACGAATGGAGTTGATTGCAGAAACGCGGAATATTGCGTTTAGATTGGGGATGACGCATTGGAGTAAGGGCAAGGTGTGGAGATGTCAATTGGAGATGCAGAGGGAAAGTGGTCGTGGTGCCGAAAGAGTAAGACGGGTGCGACGTCGGAATCAGTCGGGCCTTTCCGATGATACGTACTGACCCCACCACGCGAAAGGTTATCAGATCGAGCAGTTGCACGTCAGGTTTGGCGTGAGTTCACATAATTTGTGGTATTATTCTATCGTCTTCATTTTTTCTTTGACCCAAAGTACGGAAGATTTATCCACCATGGCCCCCGTGAAGAATCTGCGAATAGGCGTTGACGTAGGCGGGTAAGCAATAAGCTGACTTTCCAGCGAATGGTTGGCATGGCAAGACTGATGGTTTCCTTGTAGTACGAACACAGATGGAGTTATCATTGATCCCACAAAGTCGAATGAAGAAGAACGCGGCATTCTTGCTTGGTAAGGGTTTTCTTCTTTATTGCAACGTTTGCAAACATACTTGCTCAGTCCCCACTCTTCCTACTAACATCTGAATACCTTCTCGAATGGAGTAAACCATTTTATATTGTGTGACGGAGTGTAAGAGCTCACACAAAGAACCAGGCACAAAGCTCCAACTACGACGGATCCCAGCCATGGAATCGCTAATGCCATTACTACCATGTTCAAATCCGCATCTATAGACCCGGCATCCGTAGCTAGTGTAACGATAGGAACTACGCATTTCGTAAATGCAGTAGTGACTCGAGATAGAACGCGCCTTTCCCGCGTTGCTGTGGTACGTCTCTGCGGCCCATTCAGCAAGCACGCACCACCATGTGTCGATTGGCCTGCTTCTCTACGTACGATTATCCTTGGTCATTATGCGCTCGTCAAGGGAGGTCTGGAGGTAGATGGCAGCCTAATCTCCGATATTAAAGAGCAAGAAATAGTAGAGCAATGTGGTATCATCAGAGAGAAGGGCATCAAGAGCATTGTCATAAACGGCGTCTTCAGTCCAATCGATACTGTAGACAAGCAAGAAGAGCGTGCAGCAGAGATCATTAGACGCGAATTGGGCAACGAGGTGGATATTGTTCTCAGCAAGACCGTGGCCAATCTTGGCTTTCTCGAGCGAGAGAATGCAGCTATATTGAATGCCTCGATTTTATCGTTTGCTCGCAAGACGATTGCATCGTTCCAGACACCAGTCAAGAAACTGGGCCTCGACTGCCCAGTGTTCATCACACAAAACGATGGTACGATACTGAGCGGCAAAGCAGCAAGCCAGCTGCCCATTCGAACTTTCTCGTCTGGTCCGACGAACAGCATGCGTGGAGCTGCTTTTCTAATGGGAAAGCAAGAAAAAGGAGAAGCCATGATGGTAGTTGATGTCGGTGGAACCACCACTGATGTGGGTTTATTACTTGCAAACGGCTTTCCAAGACAGCAAGCCGCGTACTCGGAGCTGTCGGGCGTAAGAATGAACTTTTCATACCCCGATGTCAAGAGTATAGGGCTAGGAGGCGGTAGTCTGGTCAGACGAGTCCAAGGACGAATGCAGGTCGGGCCAGAGTCTGTGGGTTACAAGCTACCGGAGAAGGCCCTCGTATTCGGCGGTGATGTCGCAACTGCAACCGACTATACTGTCGCTGCCTCGTCCGATGTTGTAATAGGCGAGCCGAACAAGGTGCGAGGAAAGCTTCAAGATGATGATCTGCAGGCTTTCAAGGTTGAGACAAAGCACATGCTGGAGGGTATCATAGACACGATGAAAACGTCACCTGAGGACCTTCCTGTCCTTCTAGTTGGCGGTGGAGCAGTCATAGCACCGGACGAGCTGAAAGGCGCAAGCCGAGTTATCAAGCCTCGCTGGTCAGGTGTAGCCAACGCAATCGGTGCCGCAATGGCACGCGTCAGTGCCGTCATTGACACTGTAAAGTCAACCGAGAAGCAGTCACAAAAAGAAATCTTAGCAGAAATATGCGCGGAAGCCAAGCAAAAGACCATCGAAGCAGGGGGCTCGGCAGATACAGTTGCAATCGTTGAGGTAGAAGATCTCCCCTTGCAGTATGTGGCCAACAAAACGCGGTTCATAGTCAGGGCCGCTGGCGACTTTGACTTTGCACGAGCAGGTGACTTTGCCGACCTGGATGTGACCAAAGAGGGCGAAAAGTCGGAAATCAATCTGGAAGATACGGGCGCTGGCATTGCTGCGCCTTCGACTGAAGAAAATGCTGATGAGGTAGACGTAGCAACGGATGTCGACATTGCTACCTACAAGCCCAATGTCAAGAACCGAGAGTGGTGGATATCAGAGACCGACCTGGCGTGGATAACAATCGGCTGTTATATCCTGGGTACTGGTGGAGGCGGGTCGCCATACTCCACCATGCTTCGGGTTCGTGGAATACTCCGGTCTGGCCATACGGTTCGCGTTATCAATCCTGATGATCTGAAAGATGATGCTCGTGTGGGAAGCGGAGGAGGCGCTGGAAGCCCTACGGTGGGCATCGAAAAGCTGTGTGCTGATGAGTAGGTTTTGGCCTTTTACAACACTAGATGTTAACTGTGCTGATGGTGCTACAGGATGATGGACGCTCAGAACCACCTCTACGCACTTAGCGGAGGCCAATATGCCACACACATTATACCACTTGAGATTGGCGGTTCAAACGGATTACAAGGCCTCGTTCTGGGCGCCTCGAGCAATATGAACGTACCTTGTATCGATGGCGACTGGATGGGTCGCGCATACCCGACGAAGTGGCAGACAACACCCGTCGTATTTGGCGAACGTGAAATCGTTTTCGCACCAGTCGCCGTGGCCGACGGTAATGGCAACACGCTCTACATGCCGACCGCAACGAGCGATCTGAAAGTCGAACAAGTCATCAGAGCGGCACTGAGCCAGATGGGAAGCCATGTCGGAACCGCCGATGCCCCAGTCACAGGCGCCGAGACAAGACGATGGGCAGTCGAGCACACAGTCTCGCTATCATGGCGCATAGGCCGTGAGGTAGCAAGGGCACGCAAAGAAAACAGAATCGACAGCGTTGCAGAATCCATTATCGATGCCATTGGTGGTCCCGAAACAGGCCGCGTGCTCTTCAAGGGAAAGATTGTCGGTGTAGAGCGCAAACTCTACATGGGCCATGTCTATGGCGAAGTTGTGATTGAGAGCACCACCACCGAGTACCAGGGCAAGATCAAGGTACCCTTCAAGAATGAGAACATCGCCGCAGTACGGGTGCCAGAGGGCGGTGAAAGCAAGACTGGCGAGGAGAAGAACGAAGACGTATTGGCTATTGTGCCAGATCTCATTGCCATTATTGACGCGCAGAACGGCGAAGCAATTGGAACGCCAGAGTACAGGTACGGTTTGTTGGTTTCTGTCATCGGTGTCACCGCGAGTGAGCGCTGGACCAGCGCAAAAGGAATCGAGATCGGAGGCCCGAAAGCGTTCGGATTGGACCATCTGCAGTACAAGCCGCTGGGCAAGTTCGTCAAGCCCATGAGTGTCATTGACGAGTATGACAGCTAAGCATAGTCTTTATATTTTGGGTAGAAGCAGCAACATTACAAGAGTAGTCTATTGGAATTAGTCTATATAGCCTCAACCTGTCTAGTCCCAGGATACAGCGGCAAGATAACCTTGACGGCCGCTTCGTAGCTTGTGAACAAAATACCACCGCTGAACACTGTGCGGCCTAATCTCATCGTCGTGCCTTTCCAGAATCCGCGAATGCCATAGTCCAGCAGCACGCTTTTGATTGCCTCGACGGTACTCGTTCCCTTTGCACTCTGCGACCGTGTCTTGATGACATCAAAAGGCTGTGTAGAAAGCGTAGTTACAACCCCTGCCACGGACCCGTTTGCGAAATTAACCGCAGTGTTTTGCTCGATATTCTTCTTCTTTTCGTAGTCCTTGAGGATATTGTACGTACCCATTCGGAATGCCGTTGCCGATGCTTGTTTGAGCGTGGTACCCGCAAATCCGCGGTAGAGGCCTAGAATACCATGCTCCTTCCAGATCGTAGTGGTGGCATGGAGACCGGAGCGGAAGCGCTTTTCTGTTCTGGCGTCGTCTATGAGCGCGGTCTTGATGCGCTCGGTTGGGGTAACTGCAGTTATTGATGCAACGACTCCGGCAGTCATACCGGCGAGTAGATTGCGCATAGGAGAGAGTGTGCCTGTTTCCGGATCGGCGAAAGAGGATTTGATCTGATCGAAGAAGAGGAACCTGACACCATCTTTTCCGACGGAACCCTGCGCTTGTGTTGGCCTTGATACTCCAAGTGTAACGTGCTGGAAAATCCCAAAGTACGACTCATCGTGTCCTCAAAATGAAACGGACAGGCCCAAACAGATGAGTAATACCTACATGCAAGATGCATCAGTATGACATGGAATCGTACTTACAAATACCAACGCGCCGCAACCCTTGTACAGCGCCCTGATGCCCTCCTGCTGATACACTTGAGTAACAACAAGAAAGGGATTTCTTGGCGTCGGTACTCCCCTCTCAGCCCTCAGTTGCACTCTCGTCTTTGCAAATTCCATAGGATACTACAGCAGTAAGTCACGTGATCGAGAACGGGAATTCCGCTTTAGATCGTACCGAGAGAAACCCTTCGACACCGCCAGCGACACCGCCGGCCGCCAGAGAGACTACCGCGGGAATATTGTCGTCCTGGCTCTCGTCAGTAACGAAGCTACATGCGCTTTCTGGCATACTTACATTGCCGCCTGAAACCATTTGCGTTGAAGGATTTGGATATTCCGAAGTGATGCGCAGATGATGTTTGGTGGAAGGAGAGATGCAGGTATCCGGCCAGCCGATTTGTTAGCCGAGCAGTCGGTTCCTGTTCGGCAGCAACGTCAGAGCGACATCTTCCGATGCACGATAACTGATGAAGGCAAGGTCTGGCCTTGACCGACACGACGGCATGAACAGTAGCATGTGAATGTGAATGTGAGTGTGAATGTGAATGTGTTTTTGCATTGCATGCATGATACAGCTGCATTAGGGGACTACAGCCGCCACAGGCTATCATTCGTCCATCTCGACCAGAGTCCCAAATCGGTTGTCTCTAGCCGCAGCATAAGTTTCCATCTCGTTTCCGCTATCACTCTCGCTCGAATCATCAACAGGACGGCGCGACCTCCCTAGCTTCTTCAAAACATCATCTACATTCCATGCAATCCTCTCTGCGCCGACTCTCGCCCCTACCAGATTCGGCGCTCCAGGCCCCAGTCTGAGGCTTGCAAGCCTCCCAGTAACAAACAGCGGCACATCATCGTTCCACATCAGGTCGTCGTTCAGACATGGCAGACCGCCGACGTACTTGATAGGATGTTGTTTCTGGATTGTTTGCAGAAAAGGTATGGTGCGGATATCCGACTGGATGCCTGTTGCAAAGACTATATAGTCCAGCGACGGGAGGCTGACATCAGCCGACGACGTCTCGCACGTCCATGTTCTGGATGCAGGGTCCCAGGACACAGATTCGAGGGTTGTATGCGTGTGTAAAGCGATCTTGCCATGGGCAATGTGAGCATCGAGAATTTTGCGGTACCGAGGTGTCATACTACCACCATTTCGGGCCGTGAGTATCATCTCCCATCGCTCTGTTGGAAAGCTGTTAGATTCTCACTCTTTTCTAATAGTGTAGTCATTTAGCGTACCTTCATCAGTGTCTGCCGACCAGAACGCGGCTTGGTTGAAGTTTCGAAACTTGGCAACCCAATCTAAGTCCATGTCAAAGTATTTCACCTTGAGTGGTCCACGCATAAGCATCCAGACCTTGTTTACACCGCGCTTGATTGCTAGATCAGCTAGCTGGATGCTTGTTAAGCCGCCTCCAATGATGAGCATGCTGGTATTTTGACGAGCCTTGACCTTCGCCATCACATGTGGCGCCGGAAACTGCTTGATATGCATCGCATGCGAGAAACCTTCATGTGGGTATGCGCTGGGTAGGCCAGGCACAGGAGGAAGGGATGGCGCATTACCAGGGCCGACTGCTAGGATGACTACATGTGCGAAGCGTACGCCCTGGTCGGTTGTCACACGAAATATTCTCCTGTCATCTTCTGAGCCATCATCAGAAATGACGCTGTCATGCTCAGCGTCCGCAAACTTTGCGATTTCGCTATATTCGATATCCGTCACGCTTTCCTGACGGAGCATATCGTTTCCAAGTCGGTACCGTCGCACGACCTCGCTGCAATGCGCCTCGAACAAATCCGTTCGCGGCGTAAAGTAGTCTTTTCGATCTCGCTCATCGACGTCTGGTGTTCCGCCGAGAAACCTTCCCTGCTTCATCTTCTTCTTTTTCTTGTGCTTGCTGACCTCTTTGCCTGCGATTCCAGGCAGAGGCAGAAGGTCCTTGTCCCTTTGCTTTTCATACGTGTATGCGAGCAGTGCGTCTCGGTCGGCGGGATCGACATGGAAGAACATTGGGCTCCGAAGAAAGTCGATGTGAAACGTTTTGAAGAGGCGCTTCCATTTCGACATCCAGTCTGCTCCATCAGCATCAAGAACGAGCATGTCTATTGTCTCCCCTGACGACGCGGGATGCTCGCATCCACAGTCCGAGTTACCTGGTGTGGAGGATGGTGTTGGTAACGAGTCCTTGTTCTTTCTATAGTCTTTAATATTCATCTTCTGTCCATGCTTTTTGATCCAGTGGTATCGCTGGTGTTCATCGTCGGTGAAGGTCGCCGATGGTGTATGTTCTCGGAGTCGTGCTGCGGCCGCTAGACCAGCTGGTCCAGCGCCGACAATCAAAACATCGTGAATGTGCATAGTGTGGTGCGCAATTCTTGTCTGCTGCGCAACCTGAACTGCCACTGATCAGAATATTCTATGGAGTACTGGAAAGCTGTTGCGACCACTTTCTCGTGTGAGCGCCTGTGTACCGTGATGGCTAGCGGTCCCAGGCTGGCACGTCCATCATGGTGCTCCAAGGACAGGCACAATGCGATGACGAAGACACGAGCAATTCAGAGGGTTAGTCTAGGTCGATCTCTGTTAGTCTACGAGGGCCGAATGTTCTTAGCATGGAATGGACCATACTGTGGTTAAATGGAGCAAGGTCAGTAGCAAGAGAGGTACATGTTAAGCACCGCTGCATCGTTGAAACTTCATCTATGTATTCATACTGGGTGAAATTTATCGGGAGTTTTATTCCTCTCATCCAAGCTCTGAGAGGTCCGCCCACTCCCAGGCCCGCTTATATTCGACACCCTATGTGACTCCGCGTCATCCATCTCAATGGCGCTGGTAATGAACTCGGGGTCGCGGTCGTCTTTCTGCTTGCCCAAGCCGCCATTTATATCTTCCTGGCTTTCTGTCCGTCGAAAGACGTCTCTGAACCCTCGGGGGAGTGGTTCTGTTCTCGGTGCCGGCCAATTCGCATTGCTATGATGCGAAGACAGTGGTCCGCGATTGGTGGAAACGACATACGGCCTTGGAGAATCATATGTATTCGAGCTCCAGTTACGGAGGTGAAAGATGCGTTGGATGAGCGGGTAGGTAAGTGGAAGGTTTGCGCAGAGGATAGCAGTGTACGACTCTCGCAAGTACCAAATCGTCCACTCGTTCCCGAAGGGGTTTGTAAACGAGTAGTACTTGTTAAGAGCAGCAGCAATGATGGTGAATGTTCCGATGCAGAAAATCATGCCCAGAACAACTTTGTTCTTGACTGGCAAGCGTACTTTGAATAGGAGCGGCATGGGTATGAAGATGATTATGAAATCGCTGGAGATGTTGAAGACTGCATTGGTAATGAGGTGGTTTGTTGCCGCGGAGCATTGTTCTGCAATGGTAAGCACTACGTGACCAAAGAATTGCAGTGTGCTTACTTGAGTTTGGAGGTACTGCCCAGTACTGATTGAATGGCCTACACCACACGCCAAGATATAGTATCTCCATAACAACAAACGATACGGCGACATAGATGGAGGTGGCGACAACAATCTTGTGCTGGGGCAAGACCATGGTCATACGGTTGTACATGATGAGCAGGCAGGCTTTGACTAGCCAGATTGTGAGGATCTGCATCTGCTCTACCACCAAGACGAGCTTGGAACCGTAAATGCGAGTCTGGATCTCGGCCTCAGAATACTTCGATATATCGTCGCCGGGGGGTATCAGGTTGCTGCTGGTCTTGGTAATTTCATTCATGAGGACCATGAGCACAGTGTCTGTAGCCTAAATTCACAACTTAGTATCTACATTCATTCGAGAGCCATGGATGGGTGGCGAACCATGGCAACGAGGATCAAGTAGTCATCCAGTTGCAAGAGCTTCCATGATCCACGATGCAGCCTCCGCGAAATTAGGCGAACAATGACGACGATCCAGCATACGGCGTAGAATATCCCGGCCTCTGGCTGAAGGAGATGTGACGCCATCGGGGCGTTGGTTGCGTTGGTTAAAAGCGCCGAAGTTGTTGCGAGGGCTGGCGTTTGGACCCTTAAGCCAGGGTTGGCCGTGGCCTAGGTTGCACTGGGCGTTTGCTGGGTCGATAGGGACGAACGAGTGTTGTACTGTGGATGTTGTGGAATCAGAATCTGAGTGGGAGTGGCAGACCAAGGCGCTGGAGGCGTAGATCGACAAAACACCGAAGCGTCGGGTCAGCAAGAAGTGCGCAATCTCTTGAAGCCAGACGTGGATGCACTAGACTCGGCACTATTCTGGGACATGGGGCTCTCGGGGATGATCAGAAAGTGGTTTGTTCAGGGTGCTCCTGGGTGTTGCTTGGGGATTGTTGCTCTAGGGTGTGGGAGTGGGCTATGTCGCTCTGGAAGTCTGAAAGTCTGGAAGTCTGGGGTGGTGGCGTGGTGAACGGGGAACCGATTCAGTTGGCAGGCGATCGCTTAGGGATGGATGGAGACCCCCCGGACCCCAAACGTCATGTGCAAGGCACTGAGCGTGTCGCAGGGACCAAACCTCGGTAGAGCTGTGAGCCAGCCTCTGTGATGATCTGCAGCGAGGGCCTAAGCGGACGTTCAGTGTTGGTGCCGATGGGACCGACAGTAGCGTGGGATGAACAGGGCGCGCGTCCGACCTGACAGCCGCAACCTGGATCAGAGTTCTTCAATGCAAAGTTTGCGGTGGTGTGGCCAATACGGAGCGTGGAAGGGGAAACGTTCACCCCAAAATATGGAGTGATTGAAAGAGAAGTGTCGCAGAAAGTCAAATGCAAAATGAACTGTGCAGTGCTGCTGGCGCTTCTTCGGTGGTTTATGCGGCACTGCTTCGGTGGTTCCTGAGAAAATGCTGTAAGGCTCGACTTCAACAACAGCCAGGGATCCGACGATGCGGGTGAAGTCATCGCAGCCTTTATCAGTCATTGTGCACTCTTGACTCGAGACCCGCTGGCTGTCAGTTGCGATGCGGGTGGTTCAACGAGTCTGAGGAAACTTTGGCGGCTCCTTCTAGCCCTTCCGGTCGGCACGCCTGGGCAAGGAGGCGTATACGGTTCAAGCGGCATCGCTATCGTCACTAGTCGAACGGCCCGCGGCCATAAGCGTCTCTAGTTTGACGCCTGAAGCTGGACGGGTTTGACAGCCAGCCCAACAAGATCGCATGAAAACCCCGCGAGAATACTGCCTAAATTGCCCTTCAAAAATACGACTAAGCGGGAGCCAACACAACGCCTGGCCCATGAGATAGCAGGCGAGTCGAAACATAATGGCTCGTGCAGACCCTCCTATAATACCTCAACTCCACTTATACTGTGCCACTCCCTCCCCTCACCAAGCATGTACGTTGTGAATTCTCGTGACAGCGATTTTCCTTATTCAGAGCTCGGATGCGAGAAACAGCATCACTGCAAACGACTGGGCAACGGCTTCACTGTCTCCAGTCCGCCATCGCGCTTCTACGAAGTAACTGCCGCGATGTTGATGAAGATTATCAGGCCTCCAATAGGGTGCGCTAGCAGCCATGCGATGCACGATCGGTAAAGCCACCTCTTTTCTTATCTTCAGCCGATGCTGGTTGGTTTCCAGTCCACGGAGTCGCTGCCAATTGAAGCAGCTGCAGCAACGCCTCTTTGGTTCCGAGGAGGCGACCTTCTGCAGCCACAGCCTTATAGTGTTTCCAGAAGGCAACTGGAATTTTCTTTCTGAATAGGGAAGTCGAATCCGTGGTGCTCGTTTACATACATCGATCACTGGTCGTCGGAAAGATTTTGTTGCAACTATCGAGTACGTGAAACTCTTGGTATGTACCGCCATGACAGCGCTACCTCCCATAGCCTCGTCTCTTCCAAAAAGCCTCAATTTCATGTGACGCATCTCTCAGCACCCTGTCCTCTTCCCAAACATCTCTGCTCCTGTCCAGCATGTCCTTCCATTCTCGTATCGCCTCATCCTTTTTGCTATGCCCTGCGAAGTGCACCAAATAGTCGCCTCGCCTGGCATGGAATTCTTTTAACCCTTCCACATCATTGCGCTCCGCAAACGATTGTGCCCCGCCCCCCTCATAGGCATTAAACCAATGTTGGGGTACGTATCTTGTTTGTTCCCTGAACTGACTCGTACCAAGAACTTGCTCCATAGCGGATTGTTCTGTGAATGGAAGATCAATATCGGGCTTGTAGTGTCGAAAAGCAAGGATGGCGGTGAAGAGTTCAATCGCCCAGCTGTTGACGCGGACGAGAAACACGCCATTGTTGAGGCCATTCCAGTCATCGGTGACGAGGAGGTTTGTGGCGTTCGCTTGGGGCTGTCCCTCCTCATTCTCGCGACGCCACCACGAGTCGTAGGGCGCCTTCTGGGGTGGAAGGAAGCTCGAGATGGGACGGCATTGATCGAGGATAAGGGTATCACGGTCTACCCATTGGATCCATTCAAGACGTTCTTTCTCCGGTTTCAGCATCTCGCGCATGAGTAAGTTTAAGATGAAAGCTGGTTTGTTCCACAGGTCGTCGACAATAGAATCGCACAACACCCTGACTTCTGTGCCATGGACCAAAGAATGGAAGAGATGTGTTTGAAATGCCATCTGGTAATGCTCTTTGGGCTCGCCAAAGTGTGCAGTGACGATTCCGACGCGCGATCTCGCACTCGCAAAAGGGGAGTATTTTCGACACTTCGCCCGCTTGGCTGTCGCTGCTTCAATGAACTCAGGCGATACCTCCGGCAGGCATCTCGAGTCACCATGAGCGAAAAATTGCGGGACTGACGGCGGCGGAGGTCTTCGGTATGGTACTGAAAGGCTTTCTAATGTGCCACGGTACCAGAGTATGAATGGAAAGCTGATAAGCAAAAGGCATAACCAAACAAAAAATTTGCTGGTCAGGATCCTAGGAGACGCATACATGATATGTGAAGAAGAGGAGGGAGAAGCTGGTGCTGAATGGAGAGTGCTGAGCTGACACTTTGTGTAAGACCCGATGCCTGGACAATGTAGCGACAGACAGGCTATCAAGAGGCGGGAATATAGGGGTCACTGGAGATGTTTCAAAACACTTTGAGAGTGAGAATCATTGACGAGACGAGTAATATGCTATGACCGTCTCTGATCTATTCTAACCGCCGTCTATAGCTGTGCATTCGCGTCTCCACGTCATCAGAAAAGGCACCGTACTAGGGTTTGTATTGGCATACAAGTTCCAAGAGTTCAGGTAAGCCTATTTTACAGCACACAGACGCCGACTACCAATCTGAATCGTGTTACGGTTGCTTAGCTTCTCGTATCTTACACGATGTCTGGATCGGGCTTGAACCTGAGATGCAGTGGTCGTCCAACTTTGCACGCCGGAGTTGGCGGATGTGGAAAACATATAGAGCAATGCAGAACGGCGACCATGTGTATCTTGAAAGAGAGATTGGCGGCTCGTTTGTAATCGTGAGCGCAAGGTTGATATCTAGATCGAAATATTGTTGGTATTGCCGCCAAGACTAGCGTCATCCCAATATCTAGACTAGAATCTCTGCTCAGGGAGAAATCTTGGCCGCGTCTATGCTTGGCTTACTATGACATCTGACCCAAAACACCGAGGTAAAGCCTATGGATCATGGGATCACTGTCCTAGAATATCATGGCCGGCCACAGATACCCAAGTAGAGTTGCATCGATGCGCATGGCATAAGATAATCCATCTTTCCTCACGGGTAACTCCAATATACATGAACTTGATTCGCCAGCACTATCTCGAGTATGCGAATCTGTATAATTGCAGCGTTAGCTGCATATTATGATCACTCTAGAGGGCTGCAAGAATAGGGCAAGTTGCGATTTAATTAGCTCTAAGAAAATTAATACCTATTCTTTGAATATCCATTAAGATATTTACATAACGAATACTAAAGCTGCCTTCTCCTCCTCCTCCTCCTCCTCCTCCTCCTCTACTACTACTACTACTACTACTACTACTACTACTACTACTACTACTACTAGCTAGATAGAGTTAAAGCTAGCCCGCAGCAGGTAAACGGATATCTAAGGGGGTCTTCCCCTTAAATATAGCGAAAACTACACCCATCTTTAGCAAGATTAAAGTAAGCCTCGCGATATCAGAGAGGGGCTGACACTGCACCCCACTTTAGTACTCTTTACGGGCTGTACCACAATTCGATATTACTCAGCCCAACATGAATTGAGCCGCCACATCAGACGAACGTGGCAGATGCCACCATTTCCTACTTTCTGATACACGCCGAATTTGCCGCCTTGGTATGATCTCATCCTCAACTTGAGGCTTATCAGGCTTAGTGGGGACTAGAATAGAGTAGTATACTTTTACTCCGTATAACAATGTTCGTAGTAATTTTGCCATTTTCTCTATCACACGAGTATTCACAAATTAGCTACTATCGCAACTGTGCTCTTTCCATGGAGTAGTTCTCCAAGACAAAAAAGATAGAATAAGAGATTAACGCATAGAGTATCATGATAGGACGCTTTAAAAGTGAGTGTGGATGTACATATAGTAGTAGTGACAAGCC
The DNA here is from genome assembly GCA_026262435.1 of Curvularia spicifera. NCBI lineage: Eukaryota > Fungi > Ascomycota > Dothideomycetes > Pleosporales > Pleosporaceae > Curvularia > Curvularia spicifera. The sequence goes on along the minus strand of JAODYB010000012.1, from coordinate 90,097 downwards.
GCGCAGCAGATACAGAAGGAAAGGAACAACAGTAGCATGAAGATTGCGACGACAAGATCTTCATGATATGGCTACTCTACGACTATATTGCCAAAACAGCGACGGTTGTATCGCGTCATGTATTTCTGTGTTCCGAACTGCAGTAGGGACCTCACTATGAGCTAATGTACACTAAACAGGGATGCAATTCTGGACTACTACAACTGAAATTCAGAATTCACTAGAAATGGCATTCAACACCTACTTCAAATTCTTTTCAAATGAGCAGACGCCGTTTATTCCATTTATCTTGGTGTGGTGTTGAAAAGATTCTCGGCACTGATACCTGCACTAAGGTGCCAAGCAAGCTCCGCCAAAAACCAGCTCCTGAGAGCTGATTTTACATATCCCTCCCATGAACGAGCTAAAATTTGTGGTCAGAATAAACTAGCTGGACCTGATTTTGCATTCATCCTGATTTGAGAACCAAAAGGACGAGTTGTGGAAACATCAGCTAACTTCCGAAGTAAAAGAGACACAAACTAGGTGGTAGCAAGTGGGAGAGCAATCAATACAGCCTCCATTACATTAGGAATGGAAGGAATACATAAAACCAACTCATCAAGCGCCAGAATACCAACATATCATCATATCTCACACTCTTCTTTCCTACTCGGAACAAACCACTTCTCCGAAATTCACTCGCAAAAATGAAAGCTACCCTCATCATCGCCGCCTTCATTGCTGCTGTAAGCGCAATTGCTATACCAGCTGAGCTTCAAGAGCGTCAGTGTCTCGTGAACGGCTGTATGTAAAGAACTCTTCACATTCGAAGACGAGTTTTGATTGCAACTAACACAACCAAAAGTGAGATGTGCGGGTAGTGGTCAATGCTGCAGCAATTATTGCATTGGTAAGCATTACCTCTAACAACAGGACTAAGAGTGTGATATGAATGCTAATACTATGTAAGAGGTCACTTGTGGTTCCCACTCGTATTCCTGCCAGGCCCGTGGAACACGTTGCCTCAATTAAGTTGAAAAACATGGAGTATTAGCAGCTGTGTATATGCGATCAAGAGACATCACGACAAGAAACTCTTCATCTCTTGTCAATCATTGTATAGGGCTGCCTTCTGAAAGCAGGGAAGGTAGGACAGGGAGTTGCTGGGGTAAGATGCTTAGTTCACGTAACAAAGCAGTAATTAGGTCACTCTACTCGTCTTCAAAATCCCCAATAGCTTAAAGTCTCAAATCTCGCATTCCAAATAACAACACTCGTGGCCATTCTTCTCATAAACCTGCGCAATGCGTCCATCTTACAACAGTGCTCAACTCGCATTTCCCTAGCATCCACTAAGACAAGAAAGTAAGACAAAAAGGTATAATACAAGGGCCCTCAGGAAAGAAGTTACGCAGAACCAGGCTGCATAGCAAATCCGAGCTTGACTTGCTTGGGGTTCGCGTAGTCGTGAATGATGTATTTTCCCTTGAAGAAGTTGGTACCAAAGAGACTGAAGTCGACGCCCCCGCCGATATTCTGTAGGCCGCCTAGACAGACTTTTCCGTCGTCGTCAACAGGTTGGGAGATAAGCTGGCAACCGGGAGTGAAGAACTTGCGTCCACCAATGACGACAGTCCAGCCTGGTGGCTTGCTGTTGCAGGGGATGGTGTAACCTTGCTCCTCTTTTGTCACGGCTCCCGGGATGTGCGAGTACCACTCCTTGACGATATCAGGGTCGGTAAAGCTGACATCCGTTCCCGCGTTCAGATGGATGTTCATCTTCCTGTGCCTAATCTTAGCATCAGGATTAACGAGGCTGAATCCATCAGCATAGAAGCCATATGCAGCCCAAGCATCTTCCAATTTGTTGTCAACCCAGTTAATAGGGCCAGATATTTTCTTCTGGTTGATGAAGCCAAATTCGAAAACACCATGACCCTTAGTGTGGGCAACAGCGAAGAGTGGCTTGGCAAGTAGTGGCCTGGCGTTGTCGAACCACGTGTTCTCAGTTCCGAATTCTCCGATACCGTTGTATTCTTTAACGCCAATGCCGATTATACCGTCGATGTTCGTATCTGACGTGAAATCCTCAATCGCTGAGGTAGCGGCCCCAAAGGTAGTCTCGGCGGTGACACCACCAACAGTGACTGCATTATTCAATTAATATATTTGGCCCTTGCATTGCACCATGATAGCTTACCTGGCTCAACGTATACATCGCCTTCTACCTGTGAATCATGGCCGTCATACCCGACGGTGAAGTTGAGACCCGGTTTCTTGTGAGAAGGGTTGATCTGGTAGATTTGATGGCCAACGGTCTGCTTTTTAGGTTGGGCAGAGGAAAAGACCCACCTTGACAGGCGTTAGCATGAAGTCATCGTTACCTAGAAAAACTGAATGGCTTACAATTCGGAGGCAGAAGTAGTCATAAAGAGGTGCAGGGTCTTGCCAGCGATTTGCACCGGATAGATAAACTCGGTGTCCCATGGGTCGGGGCTTTTACCGAATGCAGTACCGGTGGCTTTTCGAGCAACCAAGTGAGCATTTCTCTTAGCCGCAGCCTGCTTCGCAGCTTCTGCGAGCTCCGGATGCACCTCAACTCCAAGACTACGCTTCACGTCGACGATATGCTCTAGTTGATGTTTTGGAGCTCTATGGACTAGAGCGGACTCTAGAGAGAAACTAGCGCCATCTGCGTTAAATTGAACGTTAGAGTAGGCTCGCTCATGTCTTTTCAATTGCGCAATTGTAGCTGCGAAACTTTTGTTCTACTTACCTGCTGGCAAAGGCTTAGCAGTGACTGCGCCGGTGAAGGCGAGAACCGCCATAGTTTTAGCAATGGTTAACATAGTGAAAGCAATTCGGGGCCTATTAAGGGGACAGATATAGTCTATAATTGTTGATAAAATGAGTGTGGTGTACAGCGTGTGCAGTCAGAAACGGGAACGGATGACCAAAGTAATGATTAGTTAGAGTGCGTAGCTAATGACGTTCTTATAGAGCTATTGCCCACAGTGTTCCTGAGCAGCGATGTTTTTATTCCTGAGGTCTGGGTCGTGTTGCAATAGGTCAAGTGCAGTTTGCAGAGCACTGACTGAGCATAGCGTGACTATTCTGACAGTGGCGGCTTATTTTAGTGGTCAGAGAGTAAACTAACATGTTCAATCTCCTCATAGCTCGGGCCATGACAACAGTAGGCTTTATTTCGGTAATTTTGCCGCTCGAAACTGAGGTCTTTGCCGGCTGCGATATGAAATGTTAGTCGTGCGTCGTAGCTTGGTCGAATTGCAGTGCAACGAAGCAACAGTCATTAATGTTGGATGAACAAAGTTGCAAAGTAATCGGGTAACAGGGATTGTCTAAGCGCATGCATATTTCCACCGAAAGGTTTCCCGACTCATGTAATCGGCACTTTCGTGCGCCGGAAGAAGCTCCGGAATCTCGTACTTAGCCTATTTATGTACGTAAAGTTGAGTCGCTCAATAGCAGTACCAAGTATATGTAACAAAAGCTTACCGCCTGACAGGAGAAGTGGCATTGGCGCAGAGACAAGGGTCGGAATTAGCGTTCACCCAACTATTCCGACATGATAAAGTTCGCTGAATACTTACCAAGCAATAACTGCCGGGGAGTCAAAGACCAAATTCAAAACCCTTGGAGTGACATTGTGAGGGTAGAGAGCATTTTTGGGAGCATCCACGATCCCTAGTCTTCCATATCTGCAATCATTGAGATACTGGTTCACAACCGCTGTCCCAAAAGTTTCCTCGCTTGATCAGTATTGCGTGGCTCAGGATCTATGAGGGGTCTCAACTCACTAAGCTTTTCTGGATACATTTGACTTTGTCTAATGTCACCTGGGCTGTGCATGGATGAGTATGATTGGCATATGGGTACAGGGTACCTAGCGTCGCGTTACAGACAGGAAGTACAAGCTTACACGCTTATCTAACGCATGACGTGTACGCTTACGTTTGGGATGGCGGTGAATAGCCCAACCCCTCACTCCAAATCCTTATCTTCATGAGTTCTACGGAGTAACAAAATGCAAACTATCAGCTCTAACTGATCTAAAAACTCTCCTACATCCACGAATACAACAATACCTTTGGTACCGAGAATGCCATTCGACTTCGATGAATATAACGAGAAGTGCTCTCAGATGTCACTGGAGCAACTAAACCTGGAATGGAATCATTATACACGTCTTATCAGCGGCTCAGCTGCTTCAGCCACTCTTGGTGGATCAGCACTGGTGTTTACGGCGGGCGTTAGTTTGATTGGAGTTGCTATTGGATCTGCAGGCTTTTACAATGCCCGAAAGAAACGTCAAATTATCAAACGACATCTTGACCAAAAGCAACCTATAACTCGCAAGCGAGATGTCATAGGATCAGCGGCCTTTAACGGTGTTGTGGGACTAACGACGCTTGGTTTAGGGACTTTGGGCGCTGAGAAAGTAATAGAGCTGGGCATTGAACACGGAGTTTCTGGCGGCGCAGCTGAAACGGGGGTCAAGATTGCAACGGGAGTTGTGGTGAACGGAGTTAACGTGGCTGCTGATGACAGATATCATAAAAGTAAGAAGAGAAGAGAAGCGAAACGCGCCGGTCTAGCTGTCGAGGAAAAACACAAGAGCACAAAGAAGAAGACAGCTTCTCCCCGGCTTTCGGTGCTGGATCGGCAACAAGAACCCGCAGTCCATAGACAAAAAAGACACCTGTCCACGACGCGCCTATGACGCCGGTATCTACGATAACGACTGTACGAATAGCCATGTTGGAATAATGGAACTTGTGAAAGGAGAAGGTATGATTGATGCCGAGTACTCCGAAGCAGGATCCAAACCATTATAAGCGAGCCCGGGTTGACTACAGGGTGGCGTTGGCCACCACTGCGAAGGCATCAAGATCCATACAAGGTACCTCTGATTATGGCATGCACGGGAACTGGTCTGGCGCCATTCGGAGGCTTCGTTGCTGAACGAGCACTCAAGAAGAGGTTCGGTGCTGATGTAAGGCTTGAGGTACGAACGCTCTAATTATCAGATCAGATGTAGTACACTCTCGTGGAGATCGCCCTTGTCTCGTAGATCTAGTGCTTCTCCCTTCTGGAGCCCCTCAACATAGCACTCACCCACGAGACGATAGCAACCAGTCCGGGGTAGAGCATCCTTTTCCTCAGGTACCGGTGCACACTCTTTTGTCGTCTTCCTCTGAAACGGATTCCAGCTTTTCAAAGGACCCTTGAGTTTTTTGACTGAGCTAGTGGAAGGGCCCGGATCAAGGTCCAGCCACTCAGGACAGTCGGGTCCTTTCGTCACTTTCTGCACAACGAAAGGTGTTTTCCCACCATACAGTACGCATATCTCGTCTCCAACTCGTGATATTGGCGGTCCACTGCCAATATACCCCTTTTCAGTTACGAAAATGGCCTTACCATACTCCACAGCCATATTAAATCTCAACGCCATGACACACAGTCTTTCTGATGCCTCTTCACTCGAGATATCCTCCGCACAAAGCCACTCCTCAACCTCTGACTTTAGAGGACCAGAGAATGTACTGAATCTCGGAAGTGTGCCTGGCTCCTTCTCTTTTGCGTATTGAAGGCCGAATTCCCAATACGCAGTAAAGTATTGCCCAGGCGACCCTGTTTCAGGCGGCCCAGGAGCAGAACCCTCTGTGATGACCTTCGCAAATGCTTCTCCCCGAAGCAAATACCGATTGCCGCCAGCGAACCTCCATGGAAAGTCCCAAAGGATGGCCTTCCATGTTTTTACGACAGCGCGGAAAACGTTCAAGGAGAACATCAAATCATGATCCTCGCGGAGATCTATCAGATGGGTGTATACCTTCGCGATTCTATCGACAACGATGCCTTTCAAAGAGAGTATACGGTCGTCTTGCGATTCCACAATACACGGTTCGGTATCGTATGTGGTTTGGAAAGCAAAGTGGGACATGCGCTGTACGATAGCGCAATTGCTATGAATTTTATCCCATTTCGGCACCCAGGAAGATTGTTCCTTATCCCAGGCAAATTTCCCATCGTTGTCACGCTCCTGACGTATCGAGCTCAAAATATGCAGGGTCGACATGGTTCCGTAAGAGCCGGGCATCTCGATGCAGTGTCTTGCAACATCGCGGAACACAGCCTGCCAGTCTCGAGCGTAGTCGACGCGTAAGCGTGGGTATTTCTCGGGTGTTGAGGACTCGATGGATAGGCCCAATACCGCATAGATCTTGTCGTGTGGGACAGTAGAGTTGAACCTAGATATCTGATCCAGTCTGCGCATCAAGGGCGCAGTTTTATACCTGCGACATGTATCGATCATGGAGACATTGCTCAATGCATCGAGACCATCTATGTAGTCTGGGTAAGCATGAGCTAAAAACCAGTTCGCCCCTGGTGACAGTTGGCCCCAGCCGAGTCTCGCATCCTTTCCTACCATTAGTAGTGTGTGGTCTACACTTGACGCCTCTTGGATAATCCACACGCGACTAAACCATGGCCTGCTTAAGAATTTGCTCAGGCTCTCCCATTCTGGAGCACCAACCTTGGGGAGCCCAACCGTGCTTGGATCGTGAAAAGGCTCCATGCCCGCCATTTTACTCGTGTACATCTCGTAATAATCCGGTTTGCCTACCATATCTTTACCTCGCACGATCCTATGTACCTTTTTCAAGAAAGACATAGCCTGGGTTGCAACGGCGACTTCATCTCCGTTTCTGTCCATTATTGCGTCTCCGAGCCAGACGAGCACCCTTTCACACGTTGTGTAAATATCCTTCATGCGCATGACCTGAATATTCTTCTCTTCAACATTCCCCTGGTTGATGCACAGAGCATCTACCCATAACAGTTCTGCCTTCTCCGTATTTCTGACCCTTCGCAAGGCTGCCTCTAGATTCAACGTCACCTCGGTTATCTTGCCGTCCACCTTGATCTGCTCTTTGACGTCCGCATAGCCCCACACATAGGACAGCGCATCGAAAGCCCCTGAGGCCTCTTTCAACGAAACGGTAACAAGCTCGCACTGGATCATGTCACACTCGATGCAAATGCACGCATTCCCACAACAGTCTTCGCGCATAACTTTGCTCCGTTCAGAATCCTGGGCGAAGACCCTCTCGAACATGCTCTCAGTAACGGCTCTGCAGTCCTCCTCTCCGCAATCGCTTTCCTCGCCATTTTGGTGGTAGTGGCCGCTCCCGCTAGGTATGGTCGTGGGTAAGATTCGCAATACCCGGATCTGGTCGGCTTCAAGAGGTAAATAGGTAGGTAGACAAACGCTTTGTGCGTGGCAGCTGTTGTCCCTACAGCACCTACAGTATAAGTAAGATAAGCTAGACATATTGATTTATATTCTAGGTAAGACTGCTTTTCTAAGTTTATATATTTCTAGGAGGGGGCTGTGCTAGAGTAACGCTTGGCGGCTATTTGGGATGAGATTGGGGGCCAAAAGACAACAGACCCACGCACTATGTCAGACACGCAAAGTTGGCTTTGATCTCACATCCAGGGCGGGCATGTAGATGGTGTGTTGGCAGAGCTACTTACCAGCGCAACCCAGTCTTCGTCTCTTTCAGTCCCCGTCAAATTTGTTCAATGCTGATTTACACTAACCCTATCCCCAACGTTGAACTTTGTCACTGCCTCTCCAACCGCCACAACCTCCGCCGCACAATATGACGCAGGTATGCCTCCCGGGATAGCACCGCCGGAATACCGCCCTTCCTGCAGCATCGCCACATCACGGAAATTGAGTGATACAGCGCGCATATACAGCACCAAGTCGTAGGGTTACAAAGAAGAGGGGAAGGTTTCTGTGTAGGGAATCAGGGTGAGGGGATAGGGGCTGTGAGAGCGACGAAAGGAGCGACAGGTTGAAGGGTAGTTGGGACTCATTTTGTATGGAAACTGGAAGGTGGTAAGATAGGATTGAGTCGGGTAGAGTTGCAAGTAGGTTGAAGTGGTGCGGCATTCGAGGTGAAAACGCATGTAACATGGACCGGATATCTGGAAGGGACCGAAGTATTAAATAATAAGAAATTCGAGACCGCATCGCGTTATACACGTCATGTTTTGGATGATTCTAGGCTAGACGCGCTAGCTAGCATAGCGTTGCTACTAGCTTATAGCATGATTCGTAAGGTGTGTCCAATATTCTAACGATGTACTAGCAATTCCCCGCGTTTTCCCCTCTGCTTTTGTGATGGGCCCTTTGCTCTCTTGTCCTCGTTGATAACATTGGCTCTCTACTACCCAGCCTGGTTGTTGCTTGAGCAACAAGCGAGATTAACCCTTAAGGCCCGCACTTGGAAGATATATAGATAGCCACGTAGCCCTTAGCTTAGCTCTCTATCGAATACAACTACAGTATACCTATGCAATAGCTAAGTCGATAGTAGAATAAGCAGTTACCTCCATATCTCAACACTTCTTTTATATTAGCACCTCTTATTTCTTAAATTTTTCTTAGTATATCGCTATTGTTAAAGATAACTTTGCAAAGCTTAAACTTTACGAAATCTATCTATTGTAACGGCACACTACCAAACCAACTCAGTAGCCATTCGGCCAGGAGATCCGTGTTTGATCCGAGCTAGATCTGAACCAGATCCGCATCGGCTGGTATAAGTGCACGACGTCCCACATAGATTATTCTATAGATTTTTGATATTCTTTCGTACAAGGCCTATAGGTGTCTATCAAATTAAGGCTCGTTTGAAGTACTACGCACTTCCATATGCCTCTGAGTGAATCTACTGCCGATACTGATCCGACTAGTCTTGCCTGTGCCGTTACATCTATAAGCCGTTTTTCCTATAATCTCTAGAGGTGCAAAGAGCGTTTGTATTTGCCGAGTTTTTTGTTGAAGTAAAGACATTGTATTGATTCTTGACTAACTGCAGGCAGGGTGGGTTGAGTATATCTATGAGAAATAAGATGGCTGAACAGAAGGCTGGGAAGCCTCACGTGATCAATACCAAGGAATAACAAGACTTCTTCAACCATTTTGGATTATCTATGAAGTTTACCGCCGACACTACCCTACCGATATCGTTCTCGAAACCGGCTGGAGAGAAGAACGTATCTGCCAGATAGGATGCGTCGATCATTGCGACATCGCTCTTGAAGACTTTCGAGCTGTATTCTGGCCATGTCTATTCGTTAGCCGAACGGGTGGACCGTGTATAAACTTTAAAGATCATCATACCGAAGGACATCAAAACGACGGTAATGCCGTCATTAGTTTAGCGTATTGATAGGATATTAATGCCAGAAACAGGCATGAATTCCACACTTGGTGGCTGCTATCGTGGTAGGCATGTGTTTTATCACTTCGAAACTAGCAAGGGAGTATGTCAATCAATCAATCTTTTAACGATCAGGCGGAATTTAGTACCTCATACAGTGCGTCATTTCTTCTAGGATTAATACGAATTAAATGCCGGTCATTCACTACACACAGCAAGTCTAGCGGTAGTTCATAGGAATACTAGGTATAGTGCTGACTGAAGTGGCACTGATCACCCCACCTTGCGTCTCCACAGTTACATCATACAAGCACAATGTTAGAGTAAGATTTGAGGGCCTGTTCGGTTCCCGATTTCAATTTCCAGTTTCAATTTGACTATTGGCGTTTTAAGTGGCTAACTATCTTTACTAGATCTAATCAAGAAACTAGTAAGCTGTTCAGCTAGAGTTTTCTTAGTTTTAGTTTGGTCACGTAATAACTTTGTTAGTATGTAATAACTCTATCCTAGACCTATATCTTAATGTTTGAGCAAACTTAAACTGAAATCCAACCAAACACGCCACTAATTTCAGCTCTAGTTTACCCCTCCTTCCGCTCTAAGAAACTGGAACTGGAACTAGAGCGCAACCTAACAGGCCCTAAGAAATAAGCCCTAGACCCACGATTTCTCAACCTGTAAGGATTTAGGGTTAGAGTTCTTTTGATAGCTTTCTTAAACGCGCTAAGCAATTCTTCCGCTAATCAGATACATAACGCAACCCTGCTATATAGGCACAACTGCGGCGCTCTTTATCAAATTCGGTCCTTATGAGGAAATTTAATCTACCAAGCCTGTTCAAACAAAGTTTTGAGATAAGGAGAGATATTGGAACGACAAAAACCCTAGCGGGGTGCATAGAAATACGGAACGAAGATTAATTAAAACGAGAGACGAGACATGGATGAATCGGGCAATAGGGAGAATGTGGAGAGGTGTAAAGAGAGATCTGAGAAGCCATTCCTAGGGGTTTAGTGCTAGAATAATAACGAGATTTTGTTGATTTACAATACAAACAATGTAATATAGGATAAGTATTAGTCTATCGATGCCGTATTGGTGCTTTTTCCTACACTGTCTACTAAATTCACGAGTATTTTATGATCTTTTCGTCTAGATTGAGGTTAGTCTGTATTACCAAATCTTTCCACTGATGAAACGTTAGATATGCATTTCTACTATATCAAAAGCGGATAGCAAGAAGAGATGGAGAGATAGAGAGATACGTAAGAAAATCTAAGAATGTGTCCGGTGATTCACGAGGGCAGGAATATAAAAGGCCTCGATTATCTCTCATCTATAAGCTACCTTCATCAACTTCAAAGAGTTCTTCTACAGCCAAACTACTACCAAACTGATACTCATCTATCTTAGATTTCTATCTTTGCAACCAACTACGATCGCCATGCAGCCACTTATTACTATCGCTTTGGCCCTCCAGGTCGCTACTACTATCGCTATCCCAGTCACTGATGTCACGGTTAAGGACATTGATCTCACGCTTTCAGGCACTGATCTCACGCTTGCGGGCACTGATCTCGCTATCCCGCTCGCCGATCTCGCTGCCCCGGGCACTGATCTCACTGACGTGCAGGCTCGTGATTCCTCACTAGAATCACGAAGTATTTGCACCGGATTTCATGTTGGCCGATATGGCTGGTGTGGAGGTTGCAGGCGCTTGGAAGCTTGCGGCGCGTATCTTGGTTTCTTGTCTGGATGCAGCTCTCTTAGCGTTGGTATGTTTTCCCCCATAAAAAAGCAGCACCATAATTGCGATAGACAGACCAGGCAGAAAAAACATGTTATTCTTGGTAGACTGGATAATTGCTGACTTTGTTGCACAGCTGGTGTGGTTGGTTGCGCAGCTGCGTCTGGAGTCCTTGCAGCTAATGCAAATTATTGTAAGTAATAAACATCTTATGTATATATATGTGCTAGGATACTTGATTAATTATTGCCCACAAATATAGGCCTGGAAGGACTTTGCGTTTGCCAGGGAGGCAAATGCCATGTTTGATAGGATGTTACAAGTATGGTTAGTCCAGGAGAACAACTAGCTGGAGATGTATCTCTGGGCAGAGGTTTTACGGTTTACGCGCTCCTATGAGAATGCAATACACTCGTTGAATTTACTCTGTTCGTGCTTCCTTTGAGCTCTGCATTCATTATATCTTATTAGATTCATGAATATTGTCCTAGATATGGTTGCAAAGATCTATATACACAAAGACGTGTCCTTATACAACTATATAGTCGTGGGTAAAATTCGCAATACCTAGATCTAGTCGGCTTTAAGAGATAAATAGATAGGTGGAGAAACGCTCTATATACGGCAGCTACTATCCCTATAGCACCCGTAGTATAAGTAAGATAAGCTAGATATATTAATTTATATTCTAAGTAAGACTACTTTTCTAAGTTTATATATTTCTATAAGGGGGCTGTGCTAGAGTAACGCTTGGCGGCTATTTAGGATAGAATTAGGGGCTAAAAGACAACAGACCTACCCACTACTTCTCCATCGTGGAAAGACTATTAAGGGAATTGCGGTCTCCTTGTGTTCAGCTATCTTTTCTGCATTGGAACCACAAACTGCAGTACCTGCAGTACCAACCTTATTGATAAAAAGCTCAAGGATGCAAGATACGCAATAAGTATAAGGCTAGTAGGCCTTTTAACTAGTAATACTGTAGGTATATAAACTCTCCCTAATCAAGAACTGGCATGAAATGGTTAAATATCTATTCTTTAGCTGTTAAAATTAGTCTTATTATGGATGCCGGTGAGGAGCTTTTTGGAAACATCGAAGCGCCGACGGGTTTCAAAACCAAGTGGAGCAAACGTTATACATACTCTCTGGAGCGACGACGTAAGCCATATGCACCGCCCCGTTGACGCTCATTGACGTGATCACTAGTATGCTGTCATCCCTCGATACTGCAGCGATGGTTTGCCTTAGTTGTGACAGCAAACCTTGGCGCAAGGCGGCACAGTCGTTGGCCTCTGTGTTTTGTGATTTATTTTATCCGAGCATGTGGCTTGCGGGTCATGTAGAACTGGGGTAATATCCGCCCTGGCTGCATCTGTACTATATATACAGTCCCCCGTCTCGAGCACAGACAGGCTGCTTTCAGCCACAATAACGTTTATCTTCACCCACGCGACACACGCGCACATCACTGACAATGCGCGCTCAATTTATGACCTTGCCGCAGAGCGTTCTTTCCAAAATATTTGCGCAACTCTTTTGCGACGATGTTGCGGCTTTCCAAGCTCTTCGAGCAGTGTGTCGCGCGAGCAAAAGTCTTTCCGAAGAGTTCCTTTTCCGTGAGATCACGCTCACAGGTGCGCAAGATGTTGAAAGAACATTTCTGCAAAGAATGAGAATACCGAATGAGACGGTCGGCGAAAAAGTGCAGTGTGTTCAAGTCAAACCTCCCCGGCAGAATCCTGCGATTTGCGAAGAGCTCGTAAGACTACTAGTAGACTGCTGGAGTCGTTTGGTGCAGTTAAAGAAGATAATGTAAATTCCACAGTATCGTATTAGGGTTACAGAGGCTGAGACATTACAGATGGGAGGCTCCATATCCTTTCCCACCTTCGTTACAGTCACTCTTGGCAGATCGCCCCAATCTGCGACTTACATACATCAACAACGATCGTGGACCTTATGCAATGGATAAAGCTATTCTCAAATCTTCACATCTGCACCAACTAGACTTTACTGCTCTTGCAAATCGACCACAGGCCGTTTGTTTTTCGGAAATGTGCGAGCTGAAACGGTGCCTACTTCAAGCCCATAACCTGAAGATACTATGCTTGCGAGTCGGTATCGCTTCTTATGCACCAAACGACGACTACCAAGAAAGCCCACTCAACCTTCCGTTTAGAGACGGTGATATATTCCCGTCGCTCGAGGAGTTGACCTTAGACCCAATGCTCCAGAATTACTTTCCAACTACAGAGCACTGCGAGATATGGTCTCGTTGCATGGATTGGGGTCAACTGCATACCCTAGATTTCGGATGTGGCACCCCGACAGCCCTTTTTCAAGCATTGACAGGACGTGTTGCACAACTAAAGACACTCAAATTCGGCTTCTGGAACGACTATGGGGCCGCCAGCGCCCTTTGGAACTCGAGCAATGACATGCAAGTGCTTGAGCGCTTTATAGATTCGATCGATGCGCTGAGAAATGTGAAGATGCACAGTTTAGATGATGAGGCTATGCAAAAGGTGCGGCCTACACTTCTCGCCAAGCATGGTCGGAGTCTGCAGAGTTTGGAGGCAGAGTATGTGAAGAGTGTAGCATGGGGACCCGAGCATTTTTGCACCTTAGCGGAGACCGCTCAAGAGATAAAGATATTGCGATTACCAATGAAAGTGCAGAAAAAGCATGGAAAAGATAAATTGAGCGTATGGCCGGACGAAAAAGCTACGCAGAAGACATGGGCCGTCGCATATCTGAAGACCTTCTTCGCTAGCTTTAGCCCAAAAAAGCATGGTGTCTCGCCATGGACAGCGCCGAGCTCCGCGGCTCGTCAATCTATTCACTCAGCACTGACTTCGCTTCGCCACCTCAGACAGCTTTACCTCAAAGTGTATCTGGAATACGACTCATACCAGCTAATCTCGTACCCAGACCCGGATGCCTGGGGCTCACCTCGGATCAAAAAAAAAGTTGCCCACGACCTGATGCTGCGCTTGTGGCATGACTTTGGTCGGGAAAGCGCACTTGAACGAATCGAAGTGACCTTTGTTTCGCCAGGTGGTAGCACAAAGATATGGTACTATACCGTGTTCCGAAAATGGCAGAAGAGAGCTTCAGATGGGATATGGAAGAGTAAAGTCGAGGTCGAGACGCGCGAAGAGGGGAGGGACTACGATCCAAGCACCTTTGATCCGTTTGGCTAAGAAATGGTATTGTCAGCGTTGTTCTCTAGATTAGTATGATACTCATTAGCTCTGTGATTTTTCTTATCCTTGCCTTTGAAAATGGCGAAAGTTATTGAAGGGGGCGTGTAGAGTAGGTATCTACTGTAAGATGGCGAAGCGAAATGAGATGAATCTACCAAAATGACCTGCATTGTTATCTGATTATGTTATCTGGACAGCCGACTTAGAGAAAAAAAGAATGACGAACAAAATATTCAGAATAGATTTTCATCTCCTGGGCCAGCTCTTACAAGCGTTCCTTATCGTTCAGCTCGTTCAGGGTTGCGCGTAACAATGGGTACCAATAGAATAATTGTCACTAAAGCTCTATCATAGTGCAATGCACAAAGCAACGTATGTACGATACCCCTTGTAGTTTAGCTGTAGCGCTGTTAATGCGCGCGTTAGTAGTCTGGTAGAAGAAGTAGGATACCGTATTCGTCTCTGCAATCGCATCAATGACACCGCAGAGTAGCATCGTCCAGCCCTTGCCAGGGTCGCCCTTGATCCACCGCAGCCGCTCGTTAACGCTGAACTGGGAAAGGGGAGCTCCGTCGAGCGCTTTGCATGAGACGTTTATAATCTTGTAGATTAGTGACTTAAACGATATCTTATCACCAAGCTTTTCCTACTCTAGAGAGCAGAACTCGACTTTGCTTGGCACAAGAAGCTCTTGGAGTGTCCAGCCACGCGTGAACTATTGACTTGACCTGAAGGCTGGTTTCTAAGTGAACTCGGTGGACATGCTTCTTCGCATTTTGGTACCAGCGAAACATAGCCTGAATAGCTAAAGAGAGCTCAACCTTGTCCGACTTGTCGATACAGCAGGAATAGACCTAGAAGTACTGCAAGCCATCTCGCTGAGCTTGTTCCCCGCAGAAGCGAGTTTTCGCATAGCCAGGCATGTTCTTGTCCGTGTTACCTACCACGTCTTGGAAAGTTACCTCGCCCGCTTCCGCTCCCCACCTATGGGAAAGTATCGCATACGGTGTCTTTGTATCTTCGTCGAACTTGGCGATAGAGAGGTCTCCATTCTCTCTATACTTAAGAAGACGCATCGCTTTGTATGGATGCAGGATCGGCGTACGTAGCAGGAGCGAAACGCAGGAGGCTCAGCGCGGCTCTGGCGGTGGTCTTGCGGGACCTGCAAGTCCATTCTGAATCACTGTGGTTGTGTCACAGAGGAGGTAGTCTAACAGATAAGAACGATGAATAGAGACCTGAAATATGATCGTGGCTACATTTGGTCTTGGCAGGAATGTGTCAAGCAACTGCATTGGTAACCTCCCCATCCTACTACCACTTATTCAAATCTAGTCCATTTTGACAAGCATTCAAATGACCCCTCCGCCCAAGTATGGCCCTAGTAATTACATCAACCACAACGGGCTTAATTTTGACCAATATGACTAGAATAGGCCTTTATCATTGACATCCCTAAAATACCAGAGCATAGACTGGACCCAATTATCCTATAATTTGGTCAACGCTTAATCATTAACGGTGGGCATGAAGGGCATCATACATCTTTCTGCCACATGTAGACGACGCTGTTAGGGGTGGTGTTGGCCCACGAGTTGCACAGGCATGCGTTGTCAAACTCGAGATTCTTTAACCTACTTACTATAAGCAAGCGCCCATAAACCGTTCGAAGTCAAGACCTACCAGAAGGATCCAGGCGCGTGACCACGCTCCGCTCGCCAGAACTGCTTTGCGTTTGTGGTGGTGCAATGTGTACCATTATCGCCCTTAGGAGCCCCAAGATAGGCGTTGGTTGCGACATTTCGAAGCGCGAACTCATCTGCTTTATGTGTGTGGTTTCGCTCCACCACCCATTGCTGGGACTTAGACTCCGTTGCTTTTTGGGTCTTGATTTCCTTTCCGCTATTGTCGACTTCGACGACGTGGCCGCCGTTGATGGCGATGATGTAGACAGGGTTGGTGAACGACATAGTTGCAGTCTTGGGTTCTCGTAGTAATACAAGTGTGGGATACTCAAGACAACGACCGCTTTATATGTTATTGGAAGCTGGTATCCATCTCTAAGGAACACGTCATCGTGATGAGCGATGCAAGTCCATTGGATGAGGCGTCATGCGTCTACTGCATGCGTCATCTACTACATAGCTTGGTACCCGAAGCTATGATTATGTAGGTGTACGCGCGTAGACCGGAGTCCAACGCGTAGCATAAGTTACGGATTTCTCGATATCGAGACTAACCTTGTCAATCAGCCATGGGCCTACTGGAGAGATATGCCACCCCTTTATTCAGGTATCGCTATACCTTCATATTCGAGGCCGCTAGTGAGCAGGAGCCACATTTGGTATGATAGCAGCTTAGCTGTCTTGTTGCCATCTGTGGTTCTGACGACGAATAGAACTAAACAGACATGGGGAACGAAGTTTGCAGTGTTGTCAGCGGTAGGCCTCAGTGACAGATGCGATAGCATCTCTAGCATTTGGCATTAGCAACTTTCAGCTCTGGGGATACACAGTTCTGGGTCCTAAGATATATGCACATGTCTATTGAGAGCTCGATAGAATTGTTAACCAATCATGTCGGTTACCGAGGTGCCTGGCGTGGCGATCATACCCTAAGACATACGAATGATTTCATGATACCTTTGATGTGGTTCTTAGCCAATTAGTATGCGTTAGAGCCCGTGCCTATGCCACTGTCATGCACGAATAACGCCGCTCTACCTAGGTAGCATCACTTGCTCTAGTCGATCAACTCCTTGGCTCTACTGCTAATGCGCTGTAGGACTCGAGAGACTTTATGTTCACTCTAGCCGTTTGTAAGGGGCTACGCTCAGAGAGCTATCACACAGGTATACTATTGTCGCACGTGTGGGTGTGGTGAATCTAATATGTATTATGTCTGCTATCTACCGTCTTTATTTATCTATGGTGTATAGGTATTGCTTTTTCTTGTTGAGATGGTGCATCCTTGTTGCCGTTACAGTGGCTTGTTGCTTCGGCTCAGCTGAAGTTATTGCTTTTGCAGTCTTGCATAGCCTGCGACAACTATTGGTTGTGCTTGATAAGGAGCTATCTAATTTGCTTCTGCAGTGTTTGTTTATTTATCTGCTGGCGAGGGTTTCACACGGTTACAGCAAACAGTAATGGGACAGCAACTTGTAGTAACCATGCAAGAGCCAGTAAACAAGACACTGTTAGCAGGTATATATTACCTTCCATACTTTGCTTGAATCACTGTATAAGTCTATGATGATCTTAAACATGATGTTTTCAAAATACAACTATAGGACGTTAAAAACAAGTCTACCCGCCTGCTCTGCCTCGAAGCAGCCATCTAACTTCGAACGTGTACTCTGCGCTGGCTATCTATCAGTAGTATTTCAGTAATTATCTAGTTGATGGAACTTACTTGTTGGTAGAACACATGGCTACTTTAGTAATGAGAGTCTATTATCCATAATCCTCAAGTAAGGAGGAGTCGTCATAACATCGATCTTACGGGTGCGTTGCACTTCAAGGGCATCTTTGCCGAGGTATCGCTGTGAGCGGAAGCTACGATATAGGCGGACAAAATTTTAGCGGATGCTTGACTTCCAGAGTACTCCCATGTTACATAGTCGAAAACAAAAATTACGCACCTCCAACTGATGTTGGCCTGGATAACATTCTGAATGCCTTCAATATACCGGCGGACCTCACCGTCAATATTTGCACCCCAACTAGGCAGATTATGGATTGCTTGATCCCATTGAATGTAACGCTGCTCGAGCAGGGAGCCTAATATATCGAAAGCTTCTTGCGCTGAGTGCCCGGCTAGCCGGCAGGCAGCGGTCATATTAAAAGGACATCCCTCGCACTATATATTTAGAAGGTCAGGGTAGTGTCTTGATAACTTATACACATATCTTTAGGCCAAGGCTTACCTCTTCCTTGCGGTACGAGAGTATGTCATTAGATCTAGTGCACATACAATTAGTGCCAAGAATAACATAGAAGAACAATCGAAGCGGCGTACAAAATAACAAAGTCAGCACCGAGGCGCTCTAGTGCTTGAATCACGGGGTCCTCGAAGACCTCATCTGGAAGCACAATCTCATGCGCGTACTCAACGAGATGGTAGAGTGGCGCGACACCAACCGATAGCTGCCGTGTCGATAGCATCTCCTTTAGGGACGGGATGTGATTGGTGGTGAAGTGCCCGACGTGGTGCGCTACACCTAGCGTGTAGTGCTGCATAGCACGAACAAATCGTCTCTGGGTACCGTAGGAGGAGCCTTTTTCGAACCGTTTGTAGACGTCGTCATGTGCCTTAACGATAGGAAGCTTGTATCCGATGAAGGGACTGCCCGTCATGTCGGCCATGAGGCTATCGAGAACACGTTCAGATGTTGAAAGGTCGGTCCTTAGCTCGCCTGAGTTGAATACTGTGGTATTTTCTATCGTCAGTGGAAAAAAAGGTCACACCTAAACACACCAAATTGTTATCGGTGTTGGAATGAAAGCTCACAGTCGTCGAACGGAAAGACCCAATTCCCCCAGTCGCATAACGTCTTCAGCCTGTCTGGAGGTGCGTCTGGTGCCGCGATGGAAATGAAAAAGGAGAAATCGCAGGCGTTGACCTTTTTGCTCATACTAGGAGCGAAGTCGCATGTTCTGATCGGTGCGGTTAGGGCGCAATGTTGGATTCAGGTATCTGACAACGGATATTACTGACTTTGCAAGCCATTGCTCTGACTCAAGTTTAGCAGCTTTATACCCCTTATTTGATCTAGGTTCTTGGGTCAAGAAGCACTTGTATAAGTCAGGGATGGTGACAATGGTTCTCTCCTCCATAGCTGCGGTTACAACATGAACTGATGGAGCGCGATAGCAATAAATGAAGATTTTTCATAAAGCTAGGACAATGAGTAAATCGAGAGTCAATAGAGGGGCATAAGGAAAGATAAACTGACATGGAAGGAGACAAATGTATAAAGCAGCTAGCTTAAGTCAACAGCGAAATGGATCTGACCGAGGAACAACTCACACGCGGCATTGTGGAAACCTGATAGGATCAGTGGCGTATCCCGCAAGAGATTTAACGAGTCTACGCTTCCATTAGTGGTTTACTTCAATGTAATTATTTATCTAATTTTGTGTATCAATAAAAAAGTGTAAGCACTTATGCAAGTGATCTCGAACTGTACGGCGAAGGAAGAAACCCGCGTAATATCTAAGTTTACAGTTGTCAACTAGTATGATCGGTGTGTGGGTCTACATAAACGTAGTCCCAATTAGGCATGAGTTTTGGCCAAGAAGTGGTACCTAGTCAAACCAAGACATGAACACGAGATTTTAGGAGCCCCAGGGAGCCTTAATTCTTGGCGAAATTATCACAAAACCCCGATGCATACTGATAGTGTCTCCCTCGATAACTGAGGACCCCTTGGTATCTTCAATCGGAGCCAGCGCAAAGTGTGAATCTCGCCGCCTAGTTTCTCACACAAGATTTCCAAGTTCGCTTCCGACTCTTACTCCTTCCGCTTGAGTGCTAGTGTGCATTTCTATGTAGCGCATTCAAACGAGTGATAGTGGTGTATACTAGAAACACAGGAACATCAGCTTCAGATCTTCGGGTACAATTTTCCAACCGCACTCAGGAGAGACATGACCAGCCGTAAACTTTCTAACGCTATGGCTGAGGACCTCCGAACTGTTGGAAACTATTCATTTCACTGGACAAAAGAACATATTCCTAAGGAAAAAACTGATCCCCTTCGCTTCGAGCACGATGAGCTGGGTGCCGCTACCATCAACATCATCCAAAAGATCCACCAGCGCGAGCAGGAAGCCCACAAGCAACGGGGAGAACAGATAAAACAACTCGACATGTTCGCGACACTCAAAGCCAACCGGCATCATGATGAGACACTCGAGGAATTTTGGAAACAGGTCAACACAGTGCCCGATTGGGTCAACTGGGAGCAGCTTGAACGTGGGCAGCGCTTTTTCTATCGCTACGCATTGGGAAACATCATCGGCTTCGCGCTCCAGGGATTTGTTGGCGAGAATTCGGCTTCAACAAGTGTGGTTGAGGTGTTGCTGCGAACAGGCGGCTTCAGTACGCGATCGTTACGGAGGCGGCTATTGGAGACGTTCCAGCTCGTGCTCGAGGTGACACATTCATTGGATTTCATCAAACCTGGTGGCAAAGGTCACGAGACTACAGTACGTGTGCGTTTATTGCACTCGATGGTCCAACAGCGTATGCTACGTGTGGCTGAGGTCCAAGGCCCCTCTTACTATGACACCAGCGTCCACGGCGTACCCATGAACACGCTTGACTCGATCCATGCCCTCGCTACTTTCAGTTGTAACCACGCTTGGCAGCAGCTACCGCATATGGGCATCCGCCCACCTCAACAAGAGGTCAATGACTACATTGCGCTTTGGAGATATGTCGGTCACGTCATGGGCATCCCAACCGACTTCTTTGCAACAACATCTCAGGCCAAGGCTATCATGGAGTCTATGAGCTACAACGAGCTGCGCATTACGCCATCGTCACTCGTCGTCGGACACAACTTTGTCGAGGCCCTCAAAGATCTTCCACCCGTCAACATATCAGCTGGCTTTATCCAAGCCGGCAGCCGTCGCCTCAACGGGGATGACATCTGTGATCAGCTGGGCATGGGTCACTCAGGTTGGTATCATTACGCTTGTTTCAAGGGTCACTGCTGGCTTGTAGTTGGCCTTGCGACTGCCCAGCGCTGGATCCCATCGTTTGAGGCTTGGTCTATCCAGCTTTGCCGCGAGATCTTGCATAACTCGATTATTCACTCCAAGTATGGTCTCAAGGGTGGCTCTTTACTCGATTTCAAGTACATTCCGGATGGTCAAATCACGGGGTGTGAGAAGAACGATCGCCTCGATGGTGATCATATGTGGTTTTACGAACGCCCACTTGAGCTACTCTACTTTATCGTTTTCTGTGGTGGATGCCTCTCTATGATCGGCAGCGCAATTGTCGCGGCCTATCTTTTGCTGGGTTTTGTGCCCTATGGTGTGGCTCTTCTAGGCATGAAATAAGATAAGTGAGTGAAGTTGAGCTACCGATAAAGCTTATAATATATGCTTAATTCTATGGCTTCCACTATACTATGGATGCTACTATGAACTTCTTCAACAGCAACTACTGCTTATGCATTATTTAATACTTATTGGCTGTTACGAACTCACCTGAGTGTAACACGTTAGTGCCTGTGTTGAGAATCTTAGTCAGATAGCCTCGGAAGTTGATTGTAAAGACCCCAGAGTTGGCTAGGATTCTCCTAACTAGTTAGTAGATTCAATGTGCCTGAAGTGTGTGGCGAAAGTTTCAGCCACTTATTTTAAATGAACAAAGAACAGTTACAAACAAGGCACTCCTACTGAACAGATCCAGAGAAAAGGATACGGGACGTTACCTGGACAAGATATTTGGGGGATCGGTTGAGTGATTACAACATATGTCAAATCTTCTATACAGTGGCAGTTCAAGACAGCAACAAATCGAAAAATGTAAAGATAATCAACATCACAATTTAGAACTATCCCATAACTTCAAAAAGATTAGCCAAACACTTTACAAACTGTTACTACAATAATTCTTGGAAAATCGTGTACACCATACTAGGGTATAGATTGTAGTTCTTAGATCGTGTTGTGTCGTATATGTAAGATGCTCGTTAGGTGAGCTTGAGTACACCTACATAAAGGATTAGAACTGTTGAATGATAGATCTTCTACGAAACTAAGAAAGGTGTCCTATCCTTATATCGGGAGCTATACCGCGAACAGTGTCGAGGTAGAGGATCATCAAACCTTAGTCGTCATGCTTTGGCACGCCGCAACAGCTCTAGAGCTTAGGCATCAATACTACGCCAGTAGGGAAGACGCTTTGCATATTGCTCAATTTACAATACCGATATCTATATGCTATCTCTTAAGGGTTGGGAAACACGATGTCACGGTCGTTCAGAGGTCGACAAGCAGAACAAGTGCGCTCAAGACTTGCCCCCTAGTAACCCGCACGACAATAAGAAGCGTATTGAGGACTAACTGACGGAGACCTACCGCCCACCAAGCACACATGAGGACCTGCATTGAAGGATCGATAGTGCCGTAATAGCGACGTCATAATTCACAGACAGCGCTGACGGCTAATCTTACATTGAACTGACAAAGACTCCTTAATGAGCAGAACTGCATCAAGATCTGCGTAGCAGGAGTTTACGTGCACACGTCGATTGGTGAGGTCTTACAACAGCTATAATCGTTTCGCTCTCATTCCTGTGCGTATTAAAGCGGCGACCCTAACATCAACCTTATAACTACGTTGTTCGACCTTGCCATTCCTAGTTCCTAGTTGATTAATACACATTGACCTTCGTGGTCCGACGTAGCCACAACCCACGGCTAGCGAGGACTCAGATCATAGTCACTTTTGATGCTGTTACACGCTACGGGCTCCTTTGGGCTGATCTCTCCCCGCGCGATTTTCCGTTCTAACTGCTCCTTTTCCTCGCGATATTTTCTCATGTTACCATCGCGCTCGTTCTTGGAGCCCATTGATGGAATAATGCCTGGTGGAGGCCTCAACCACTGTCTAGAAATTTTCGTATCGGATTAGTCAATGTTTAAACATAGAGTGTACATATTGGGTCACTGACTCCTGCGGGATCGTTCTTCCATCGGCTCTGCGGAACCGGTTTTCCGTCGCTTGGCTCCAACGTCGTGTGTCAAGATAGGCCTTGATCATCGCTGGTGACATGGGTTTCGCGTCGTATATTTCGTAGTCAGTTGGTAGATTGGGCGGTGTGGGTAAATAGTGGAGAATCCTGTAGATACCATCGGTGCAAACAATAGAGATGTACTTCCTATCTGCTGGCGTCTGCATTGATCTGCCCATGGTATTAAATTGCTCTTTTCCAGTGTCGACATGGGCAGGCCGCAGATTCACGCTCTTGCTGTCTTCGTTCCGAGCCGATCGTCTTAGCTCAAGCTGGTCTGGACCTTGATATCCATGTTCAGATCCTTCTTGGGCAGGTGGCAGCTGTGCCGTTGGCGATGACATGTTTGTCTTGTCCTCAGTGCTGGAAGGATTCGAGTTCTTATCACTTCTCCAAATGTATGTCGATGAAAGGCTCGGGTACAAAACAGACAAGAGTAGTCTGCATTGGATACGTATAGTAGTAATATGAGCTTAGGTTGGCCGTGGGTGAGGCATGTCAGCAGTGTCCATCATATTTATAAGCGACACATTTCTTGCTGACGGGTTGGCTCCTTCATGACGTAGCGTGGGGAAGACTAGCAAGTCAGCTGCGCGAATACACATAAGCTAATTAAGGTACCACAAGCAACACGAGTTGCAATAATAACCAAAGACAATGGAGCCATTCACAATAGAACGTTTCGTTCGCAATGCCTGCTGTTGGAAGGGCTCTGTACGATCGTACGGGTGATAACGACTAAACGTGTTGTTTCTTCAATGTTGCTATGTTTTATCTCGCTACTCAACGTGCTGCTATGTTACGAAACGAATAACCAACAGTTTGACACTCCAAACGGGAAGGCATTGTTGCTCCCATTTTGGATTGCTACTCGGTCTTGCACCAATTCACATCGAAGATCGGCGACGCGTTTGGTGGTAGCTCCGCACTTTGACTTGGCTTTGGCTGTAAAAGTTGGCCTGACTCCAATGACCTTATTGCATGGTTGAGATGTGGAGATGCCCTCGAACATCGAAGATGATGATATCCCACCGACATGTACCTCAATCCCACGGCCCAGAACAGGGTTGACAACCATATCATACTGCCTTTTCACTTAATGGGTTCTCAAACAGCAAAGACAGACCTTTCTTGCCAAATACGGTCATTTCAAACTGTCTTGGCAGATCAACAGCAAGTTTGAAGGGAGCATCAAGGACGACATGACGACTCAACTGGAAGCTGGGATCAACCGGGAGTTTTTACAAGACTGTGACCCCATCAAGCCTTTGGATGTGTTTCTCCAGCTATTCGCAAGGCTCTTCGTCACTTCGATGCATCTCAGGATCCTCCATGCCCGAGTATTCTCTGGAAGGGGTGATGATCGCCCAAAGCTTCTCCGAGCATCCACACAAACCTTACGGTACAATATCACTATCCAAAGCCAATCGTCTTTGAAACAGTTCCGATGGCTGAGAAAGGCATGGTTCAGCTGGCAAGCATGTAAGTTTAGCGCGACACCGGACCTAGGATGCTGACAGTCGCAGTCATGTGTGTACTCATCGAAGCCCGACACGCTACCGACATGATCTGGGCACAAGAACTATGGAACTCATGCTACAAGTATATGCGGCGCATGAGGAGCTGCTCGATTTTTCAGGAGATTGGAGGAGGATTTAAGCAGCAGAAATCATTCTTGCGACATGGCATAGTCGCGAAGAGAAATTTGTGGGTTATCGTCATGATAAGCCAGGAATGCTCTCTAAACTCTTGCTTGAACTAGCCACGTACTGCACAGGCTTGGGACCTCTCGTCAACCTAGCTATGCGCAGGGCTAAGAACGCCTCGTTGGCTCTAGATATGCTGGTCGAAGCAACTGCGATTGAAGAAGATTTTTATTTGACCCGACTTTTAGGACGTCGACTGAAACTTTTGGAATAGTATGGAGCAAACCTCTCGAGGTCACTTGCAGAACTTGCTTAGGCGCCCTTTGACTGCTAGCTGAGGTTTCCTCGTAGGTAATGGTTGTATATGCTGCGCCCTTGCGGTTGAAACAGGCGAAGTAGAGATCGATGTAGAAAACATAACGTATGTAGCTGACGTGCTGACTGTCTGCATTGGACTTGTTATCGACCAAGATAGCGATATTATTCACCTAGTGCACTATACCACGCAAAAATAATTGAAGTGTTCTGCATCGTGGCTAAGCCCCAGTGCGCACTTGTGCATCGCTGAGATCTGTCTGATGTACCTATTGTTGAGCACATTTACAAGTGGTCTATTCAATACTGACGAGAAATTTGAAAGAAGGCTTTGCCATCATAAACTCCTTAAATACCGTTAAACCTCTTAGCGAGTATGCAATTCACATTAAAGCTCACATGGCTCACCCGTTCCGTGTGTTTTTCGTCCACAAGAGGGAACTTTTATGTGCTGTGCAAGTACGCCCCTGAGTTCAAGACATACGCTGCGAAATATGCGCGATGTAAAATAGCTGAGTTCCTGTTGAACAACGGCACCAAAATCAACGCGCAGTGTGGAGTCTACGGCATTTCCAGTTTGTCTTCCGATTCAAAGCTCAGATCACCCTCCTGCAGACACCTGTTGTCTATTGTTCCGCACGCTTGTTGATAGATATGGCTAGCCCGAAGACATCATCTTCGCTTGAATAGAAATTTCGATGGCTGATATACTGGTTAAGTACCCTGCCAGACTGCCAGCCGCGGTTGGAGTTGCAAGCACTCTTCTCACCGAGCGCTTGCGCCTTTCTAAAAATGATCCTCATCCTCCAGGCTTACTCTCAGCCAAGTAAATTCCATGGGCGTATAAAGGCATCATGACGTCCAAGGCTATACGGCAAACGCCCATTTCATCACTTTCCTGAGGAAAATCCCATCCTCGAGGATTACGATGCTACCGGACTGACAAATCATATCCACAGATGTACATCACATTTTCCCCGTATATAAGGCGTAGAGCTAGTCACTTCAATTCGTCCGACACTGTCACAAAGGTGGATCTAGAAATCGTTTGATTTTCAAAGATTGTTAGCGTCTCGCTACGAAGTTTTGGAAACCCACGACTCCATCTAATTGGCCAGACTCCGTAAAAAGCTGCGTCATCTCCGCCTTCCTCCATTTTCCTTCTCGCCCCGAAACTATGGCGGAACCGAACCCATTTAGTGATCTACCGACGCTTCGTACATTCTGCCCCGTGGGAACAACAGGGATCTACGTCTATTACGAAGGGCGCACATGCCCCTGGCGCTCCTCAAACTGGTATGATGAAACCTTGGCCTTGGGCGTGGCTACCTACAGCATCGTCAGCGGGGACTCCGCCATTCTCTTCGACGCAGGTCTGACGCCTGCTCACGGGGCGCACATGCCTACTCATGTACGAAGTTTGGGCGCAAAGAGTGTGACAACGGTATATAGCCATTTCCATGCCGATCACATCGCTGGGGCTTCTGCTTTGCGGGATACGAAGATTGTTGCACACAAAGGCACGCAAGAGAGAATGAGGCAGAATGCTGAGAAGTTGAGAAACCCGGATGAGGGCGAAGGACCCAGCATCGACGTTGTCTTCCCCACGGAGACATATGAGAAGAGCTTGTCGCTCCGAGTCGGCGATATCGTAGTCGAACTGCATAATTTCCACATTCACACCGCGGATTCCACACTGCTCTTCCTCCCAGATGCAGGCTTGGTTCTTGCTGGGGATATGCTCGAGGACACCGTGACGTATATTTCCGAGCCAGAGGATCTCAGAACTCAACTGCAGGAGTTGGAGCGTATGGCGCAATTGCCTATCAAAAAAATATTTCCTGCGCATGGTAGCCCAGACCGAATCAAAGCCGGAGGTTTTGATAAGTCATTGATCGACGCCACAATCCGATATCTGAAGGCTTTGGATGAACCTGTTAAGAAGCCTGTTGCTTGGGAGAGAAATCTCAAAGATGTGGTGAAAGAAGATTTAGTGGCAGGGAGACTGATCTTTTTTGAGGCGTACGAGGGCGTACACCAGGAGAACATTGAGTCCATGAAGGAAATACGAGAGGAAAGCGCCGCCAACATGACGAAGAGGAGTAGAGAGGGCACCAGTGATATGTTGACTTAGTTTGTATGCCCTGTTGAATGCCTACTGTTTTCTATCTGTACGTTCCTCATCTCATGTTGGCATTGTAGCAGATAGAGCAGGCGTACATCATCTGTGAAAATGCTATGCCTTTTTAGATCGTTCGCAAATCTAGTAAACCCACTCCCTAATTAGAATCCTTAGGGTAACTTAAGGTGTTTACTATGTTCAGTCACGTGGTTATCCACTGACTAATAATGCAATATTTGAACTTGCTCTCAGCATTGTATACTGTACAGGGTAATATAATTTTTATATTTAACTACGTACATACGATTTTAGTTAGTTACTCTTTATCCAATCACTTCTGTATGTTCTTTCTAGCGCAACGTAGTATCTATTATTAGCGCAAGAGATTTTATATGTTGTCTTTGGCGCTAGTATGCTGTGTTCTGTCCAGATTTATCTTATTCTATTTGTCAGATTGTGGTAGGTTGTCAAGGACAGTAGACTGTGATAGTTGTTTATGATAATTAGATCGTATTGTTCTGTTGTTCTCCCGGAGGCGCCCCCACACGTCCGCTGGGAATCATATATATTACTTTGCTATATAACGTGAGCCCCTATTATTTCAATTCCGGCAACGCTAAAACGAAGATAACGAGAGAACAGAACCATACTTCCCGAAGGACTAGGAGGAGAGCCTCTTCGAACGCTCGCACTTCTATTCCCTTCAAGGTCGAAAGACAAAGACGCATAAAAGTGGCTTTAGTCAAAGGTGTCTGATAAAAAGAACTTAATCTGCCTTGATTTGGATCTACTCAATTCCGCATCTTTGAGGCCATCAGATTGTAAAATTAAGAAGTTTGAGTACTAGTGGAACGAGTTGCTAACACTGAAAGAGATCTTTGACGAGCCGCGGTCTACTTCGATTAGGCGCCTTTAGTATGATCGTAGGAACAAGGTTTAATAGGCTACTTCCTAAGTAGCAATATTGATTCTAGGATTGATAATTCTCTTTGGTCTTGTTTCGAGTACTGAGGGTGCCTTGTAGGTTAAAAAAGCGCATTATCCTGTATGATGAAATTGATTTAGCATTATTAAGAGTCTAGCTGAAGGGTTGAGGTGGCTTCGCGTTAGTGCCTGCCGTGCGGTGGCTGGCATAGCTCTGTACGCTAGTTTACACATAGCTTCTAAAGATAAATTTCAGTGAGGAATGTGCATCTCTGAAATTTCTCCGCGTGGATGGCAAGATCATTAAAACGGACATAATACTTTAGCTCTGCTTAGCATTGAGTACTAACGCAACGCGCGCAACAATAAACGACGCGACATGGCCTCGCTAAGCAGTTGGGAGAAGCACGATATTCTGCGCTGCGAGCGATTTCTGAAAAGGATTGAAGGCTGGGTTGACCCCACCTGGGGTTTTTATGTCTATGGCACCTACACACGCCCGCAAAAGCAAAAGGATTCAGACAAGCGAAACGATGAGGGCAAAGCCCAGGAGATACCGGGTGAGTCGTATTGATTCGAGCTCAGAGAGAGATGTTTAATGGCTGTGTATCTAGTAGACAGCGAACACTTCCAGGCCGTGCTGAACAAGCTGCACGCCCACGCTTCCGATACCCTGCGCTACGAGCAACCAGAGCCGTACAATCAACAGTTGATTGACACTCTGCGCTTACAACCCGCTGCGTACCTTCCTGGCGCTTCGCTCGCTGACGTCTGTGAACATTTCCGCCAGAACGTAGGCAGTTTTCTTGGCGCTGGAGGCGAAGTCATAGAGGAGGGTTACAACTGCGGTCCCAAGACTGACTGGTGCCTGGTCGTAGACGATGACTCACTCGATAGCATCGAAAATGGGCCTGAACCAATCGGACCAACGCCGCCAGACGATGCGACGCCCTGGACTTTAAAGCGTAACGCCAACAAGGTGTTTGTCAAGCTGCTTAGTAAGGACGAGTTTAAAACGGAAGAGCCCAAAGTTCTTGCTGCGCAGAGTCGGGGCGGGACTGGTCAGAGGGTTGAGTGGCATGGCTGGTGCAAGTTCTCACCCGTGTATCTAATGCCTGTCTTCGATGAGACGGACAAAGGAGATATCGAGACTTATTTCAAGCATCCCGATAAGCTCATCGCGATCTAGCTATATGTTATAGTTATCTAGCACCGAACCACCATATAGCATCATGTATTAGAACGAGTCGAGTCGTATAGTGGTGCTACTAGTTTAATATTCTCCTGGCTCTTGTAAGGCTTTGCTGCTAATGAACTGGCTTGTAATACTCTGCTAAATGTAACTAGTCTTTTTTTGTAGCCTCGTCTCGTTGGACTACTACAGGAGGTGCAATGACTCGATCTTGTTATTCGACTCATACATGCTAAACCAAAAACAGATATTCGCGTAGCTCGACACCTGCAGCATGAGCTAAAGGGACTGAAATTGGACGGCAACCTCGTGTGTTGATTTTTTGCGCACCGTTACCTGCGTTAGGTCAGCCCCCACCACCCGATATCTTGCGTACCCGCGATGCTGCTGCCCACAGTTTGGTCTTAGATACAAGTCGGATCTAGCATGCCAAGACAGCTTGAAGCTGTGAAACGCTGTTCTATTACAGAGATGAGTCCCTCGCTTAGTCCCAACGTATGTGGGCCCCTGCACAAAAATCCAGTGCTCGGGCATCCTAGTCAGTACCAGCTTAGCCGCCGCACACCAAACTTTAGGACTAGCGTGGATTCCTAAAGGATCGTATGCTCCAGTAGCAGAATGCACGATATAGCCGCCTTCGTTAATAGCTTTGGACGTCTCATCACCGTTTCAAGTCACTGCAGTACAGGGGCACCTATTGGAGCTACAATCTGTTGGCGCAGATCTGGGACAAACGGCATCTCAGATTCAGGGCACATTCCTATTTAGTGGCCTAGGAGGTGGCGTAGTTTGTGCGAGGGCGCAGTACGATGAAGACAAAAGCTCGGCTTGCTTCCCTTGTCTTCTTTCTAGATAACTTGTGCTCTTAACCGTGTATAGCTAGCAATCGTGTACAAAATGGTGTCCACAAGACGTGAACAGCCGCCCCCCAGGCGATCGCAGCCTAAAAGACAAGGTATAGAGGGCTTACCGTTGACTCTGCGTTGCTGACATGTTTAGTTTCTGCTGCATCTGTCTTGGGATTTGACCTTTGCAAAAGATGTAAACGTGTCAATCTAGACAAAGCGTTTCGGACGAAACATCTTACAAGAGTGGGCAAACCATTCTACAAACTAAATTCGACAAGGAACTGGAGCGTCAATAGCTGTTCGCTCTGTCAACTTATGGTTCAACTTCTTCCGGCGCAAGCAAGAAGTTCCAAAAGCCATGAGCTTCGATCCTTGAGCAGTAACAGAATCCCGGAAAGGGGTTGGCAAGCTGTCGATACAACTATGCTCGCCATTGAAGGAAGCTCAGCCTTCCTAGTCAAACAATCAGAGCATGCCCCAGTCATTCGACTTATACAACCCAAAATCGACCCTGAGCTAATCAAAAGCTGGCTCAACTACTGCCAAGACAATCATTCTAGTGCATGTGGTATAGGAGATGGACCACTTTCGTCCAAGTTCATCACATCCCCGCTCTCTGCAATCCCCTCGTTTAGAGTAATCGATTGTGAGACGAGGCAAATTGTTCATGGCTCTGGAGTCCAATACGTGGCTCTAAGTTATGTATGGGGAGCGGGTGAGAGAGGTCCAGAATTTTCTCGAGTGTTGCCACCTCAGCTGCCTGAAACTATTGAAGACGCTATTGTCATTACTCAATCCTTGGGTATGCGATTTCTCTGGATAGACCGGTTTTGTATCAATCAGTCTCAGCCAACTGAAGTGCAGGAACAGGTGGGGCACATGGACTTGATCTACAGCTGTGCTTATCTCACAATTATTGCCGCTGCTGGAGCAACCCCCAATCACGGCCTCCCAGGTGTCGGAAAAAGATGTAGACAACCCCAACCGCATGGACTAGTCCGAGGACACATGCTAGTATCGTCTCTCCCAGATCCAAGAGGCGAAATACAAGATTCGAAATGGTTTCAACGAGGCTGGACTTATCAAGAAGGCATTCTTTCTCCCAGACGACTTATCTTCACCGACAGTCAGGTCTACTTCGAGTGCTCTGGCATGTACTGTTGTGAAGCTCTCAATCTCCCCTTACGAAGCCTCCATACTCAGAACGGCCACCGTTTCAAAGCACAATTTTGTGACAAAATCAACATCGGTATGTTCCCGAGAGGAATCGGCACATCAGGATGGGAAATAGTCCAAAGAATCGAAGAATACACTGAAAGGCAGTTGACCGATCCCAGTGACATCTTAAAGGGGTTTCTTGGCGTCTTACACGCCTTTGCAAGGAGCCGGAAACGAGTATTACATTGTGCTGGCGTGCCGATGATTTCGGCATCTTCACAACGAAGGCTTGGTCGGGAATCAAAGCCACGTCTACAGGAACTGTCTCCACTCGCTGGATTTTATGGGGGATTATGTTGGGGAGTTGTTGCACCAGCAGAGCGGCGTGAGGGGTTTCCGTCCTGGTCCTGGACAGGTTGGCGAAGCAAGATAAGGTGGAAAATAAAAGACTGGGAATGGCACCTGCTGGACCCGAACAAGGATCTTCAAATCTCGATTCAGCTTGAAGATGGTAGCGTTGTTAACATGGAGAAATTCTGTCACGCCTACGATGACATGAGCATGAAGATTTCCGACACTTTGCATATCGCCACCTGGACCTTCCCGGTGCGAATCGGGAGAAGTCAGACAACTTTCTCCACCTTGGAGTATGATGCAACAGTAGAACTCGAAGACAAAAAACCAGCTGTATGGACATTCGCGCCAACTTGCACTACACCTATTCTTCCGAATACCATGTGCACTGGAATACATTTGTTTCATACCACTGAAGGAGAGCAATTTCGAAGACTGATTGTTCTAGTGATTCGGGAAGTGGAGAGTGGAGTATATGAGCGAGTGGGTCTTAGTGAAATGAATACTGATATGATGATGGTTTCTGATAGGATGTCGGTTTCTGATATGATGACGGTTTCTGAGGATGAGGATGAGGATGACGATGGATTGCGACCACTTACAACAGTATGGCGACCACTTCCTGCACTAAAGAAAGTATGGAAGGAGTTTCAGCTTCGCTAGGCTGTAGTCAACTATAAATCGTAGCTATCTGCAATAAGGAATGGAATAAAGGTTATCTTTAGCTTTCTTCTAGGAGAAACTTTAAATACTCCGACCTAACAATTGTTCTTTGGAAAATCAGCCTTACTTCCCTATTTGTAGTCTGTGCTTCGGATCAATAGAATGCTAATCTCTAGATGCCTAATTGTATAAAGTATATTCTACCCTCTAACTAATATCACGTCGAGTAAATATGTATAGCCTCAACAAAGCAGATATAGTGTTACTTAATACTAGTCTTAGAAAGACAACTTAAAAGTAATTTTCTTAGCATATATCCGCGTATTAGAGTAAAGTTTTTCTGCGTTATTGTTAACCTAATCCTACCTAAACTTAAACCCTACCCTCTTAATGTAGTACTATACCTTAAGTGTTGTAGATATAAGCTACCCAGCTGATCTAAGATGCAACCTAATCGATGTTGGATGGATTTATTGATCCATAATCTATAATATATTAGATTAAATCCATCACTTACCGATTATCGATCAATACTCAGCTAGTTCAGCAGAATTCTGGTGATCAGCAATCCACCCGGGTTCTTGTCAGGTCTCAGGCCCAACCGGCTTACTCAGCCACTTGAGCCACCTGTTTGGCCTGCTGCCTTATCTTGCTCTCTTTGCTAACCAGCACTCAGACAACGCGCTTAGATACTCATTGTAATCTTTCTCTAACAAGTAAATCTGGCGTAAGTAGAGTAGATAACTCACTGTTAGATATAACCTTTTGTAACTACTACTCTTAAGAATCGCGCGAGCACGTCTTATCAGGCTCTTAGGTAAGGCTAACGTAGGAGGTAGATCTAGGCAGAGGCTGCCTATAGACTATGCTATGCCCGAGATCAGCAGAATACTGATCACTCGTACCTTCTGGTTGTAGTGGCGCAGTGCATAGGAAAGTGCAAAAAAGGGAAAGAAGGAAAAAAACTCTCCAGCGGGAAATTGAATCCCGGTCTCCCGCGAGCTGTCAATTGCTTGACAAGCGGAAATACTGATCACTATGTAACCGTGCTGTCTTTCACGATATCCATTAATTTTGCCGTTTTGGGTTACTGTAGTCGAATGTCAGGTTTCTGTTTTAAGGTATATTAGTTTCGTGAAAGTAGCCTTGCATGTTAAGTCCCTTAAATATTGGTGGCGCTCAGTACATTAAAGCAGCATCGCAGCGTTAAATGAATAATTCCTACTAGCTTTGTGCCACCACAAACCCACTTTTCGAGGTCACATGGCTTGTGACTTCGACTTCGCCCCCCCTCCCCCCAAGACAGACATTTGAACGCCCAAGGTACCAAAAATGGCATAGCTGTTGATTTCGGCAAGTCGACATGCTCGATCTTCTCTACCGAGGAGGGGGTACGGACTTGCATAGACATATCGCTACTCGCTAATCACGTGCTTATCAATTCAGACTTGTATCTAGCTGCGATTGCAAAGCATAAGGCAACCGTGACTACAAGCCTTAAACGTTGTTGCACATGAGAAACTTCGAGTACAGCATACATATAGAAACACATTCCACAGAAAATAAATATAGGCAAAAACCATAACTTCTAGAGACGGAATGCATATAATCGCAGATAGAAACTAGACAACGGCAGGCCTCTGGGGATAAATAGCTCTTTCGAGATTAAAGTAGGGCAGTGCAAATCCATATCCGTATCGCGTCGGCTGTCTGCCATACCCGTCATCGGGGCATAGCTGTGGAGATTACGGCTGAAACCGAGGAGGATATAATCATCAATCAGTTTTAACTTCACGCCAATGTATACACAGGACCGCAATCAAACTCGTTTCAAGATGCAAAAATCTGCGCCCTATGTTTGGAGCCCGCCTTTCCACTGGTACCCATTACTTGCAGTGCAAGACTTCACATCCCACAGCTGAACCGCCTGATCGTCTGAACCTGATGCGAGCCGCTCTGCCTGATGCGAGAAAGCCACGCTTATGACTCTGCTCGTACGGTCCTCGAGTGTCTGTAGTAGAGAACCCCAATTCCTGTCGATGTCTAGCTTGACTTCCTTCCTCCAAAACACATTCCTCTAGCGCGAAGATAAGCGTACACAGTACACTCGCAGTATAGACCATATCATTCCGATGTGGCTAGTTGAGCATTCAAAGCTTGTTTAGCGACGTTGTATTGCATTATGCCGTATACCATTGATAAGATTCCGGTAATCAGACCTTTCTAAGTGTTAACTATTAACTGCATCGTACGAGCTGAAAAATAACTAGAATGCATATTGGGAAGCCATACTGAGGAAGCCGAACAGGGCAGTCAGGAAGAGTCCTAGGATTGCTACGGTCAGGGCATTCCTTTCCGAAGTGTGCCTTTCAAACCAAGCCACAATGCAGTTCGCAGGCGGAGGATTATCCACTATGTCAAATAGCGCCACAAGGCGACCTCCCAAGTACTTGTATTCAAAATCTTCCGGAAGCTCTCGAATGTGACTCTCGAGGTATTTAGCGTCCCGATCGAAGCTGTATTTCTTGATAAATTTGTCTAGGGATTTGGCGGACTTCTCATCGTTTGGAAAGAGGAGGTATTGGATAGAATCGAGTGTCTCGAGGAGAAGTTGAGGAGGGAGAGTTCCCCTGCGACCTCATAAGCTGCGTAAATCAAGAGCAGGGACACGGAGAAGTGCTTACTTTTCGAGGCTCTTTCGAAACCCCAGATGGATCGGCTCATTGCGTGAACGATGAAGGTGTGCCTTCAGAAAGCTTACATGGCAGAAGATCTTGATTGTTCGCCGCTCCCTGTCGAAGACTAGGTGCTCGGCGAGATCATTAGTTGGGCGGAACTTGATCTTGTATCGCTCTCTCAGCTTCCAAGCCTTTAATCTATTCCTCTCGGCTAGCGCGCTTAGAATTCGCGCCCGTGTAGCCGTAGCATGGATTGGTGAGGGAAAACAAGTCTCGATAAATTCAGAGAATGATTGGTGCTCGCCCCATGAGCGCGGCATGTAATCGCGCACTTTGTACCCCTCCGGAAAGTCCTGCTTGGAGGCGCAGTCAATCATGAACGCGACGCGCAACAGGGAACGTATAGCATAGTTCCTCTCCGCTTCCCCTACATCAGCAGGAAAAGTTTTGCTGAAATCTTCCTTAGTCTGCGAAGGGTTGCTTATCAGTCTGTCAAGGTACGAAGTCACATCGGTATGTGTCGAGTAAGCCGGCCTGCCGACATGCACGACGAAGTTATTTGCTGGCCCCCGGAGGATCTTTTCGTAATATTGCAAGTAGTTCTCATATCGCTGTAGGTTCTGCGCTGCCCCGTCGTTGAGGAATGTTGCTGCAATACCCTTCTTTTCGGATGGAGTTGGCGACTGCATTTTTAAAAGACGTGGAACTTCTCATAGATCCATACACTGACAACCGGTCCTTATACTACTGTTTTTTGACAAGGATGCTTCATCGTTGCCTGTTGGCTTATTGCGGAGTGCTTCGTAGTGCATCAAGGTTTTGTGGCTTCGTCACATGGCGCTTTTTCAGCTGATGGCTTGA
The DNA here is from genome assembly GCA_026262435.1 of Curvularia spicifera. Classification (NCBI taxonomy): domain Eukaryota; kingdom Fungi; phylum Ascomycota; class Dothideomycetes; order Pleosporales; family Pleosporaceae; genus Curvularia; species Curvularia spicifera. The sequence goes on along the minus strand of JAODYB010000012.1, from coordinate 54,383 downwards.
CCTGCACAGCCATGACACGTCATTCGAGTAGATCGCCACATCTAAGCCACCACAAGCATCCACAGTTCCATGCTTCTAATTCTCCTTTTCCACTTAGATGTATTGAATCACCCCCGTGCCTGACTCTGCAACTACTGCTACGGAGCTCGATCTTCATAACACAACATGCGGCACTATCTGCCTGACATCCAAACCTCTTTTCCAAGCTAGTACAGCTTTTCTAGCTACGTTGATTCTTGCTTCAGTCGGAACGTTTACCATCGGAAGCCGTCCTCTGTAATTCGAAAACCGTTGTACTTATATGTTTTCATCAATGTTTCTACACTTTTTTACATCACAATGGTAACAGTAGCCTCAGTTCTACTGGGCTCGCATCCCACTGCATATAGTCACATATCCGGACAAACACAAAGGCAGGTCATTTCGTAGGTATTCTTGCACAGGAGATGTGATCGCACAGCTCATGATAATAGTGCTTCTGGACCAGGCACTCGAGCCCCGCCCACCACGCAACATACCACACCCAGTCCCAGTCCTGCGTTACCTAGCCAGAGTCAGCAATCAAATGCACTGAGGCCAGGGCATACCATCGGTCCAAATGGAGCAACGGTTCCATCTGCGGTGACCGGATCATCCTCCTTCACGAATACTCCAACCCGCGCCCCCTCACTGGCGACCGCAGGAACGCCACCTCTCGACCAATATAGAAATCCTGAGCCTCTCATGGAATGTCAAGAGCGACCGATCATCAACAAGTATCCCTATGCTTTGTTGAGCGCAGCGCACTTGGAACGCGCGCGTCAAGTTTTTAATGCTTTTCGGCACGCAATCATAAATTCGAAAGTCAAGAAGAGGCTTCCTCCAACTTATCTTCGCGATTTCAACAGTCTTATCACATTTGAAGTCCATATATGTGGGCCTTCAGCTATGGACAGTAAACCGTCCATTTTGGCATTCTGCCCTAGGAAGATCTATCCATTGCTCAAGATGCAACTGCAGATGGATAACCTACTATTTCAATATGCCGCTGGTATTACTCCTGGCCCATCCTTTGAGTTGCACTACTGCCTCAGAGAGGTTCCATATGTCCTAACTTGGTGTTCACTTGCTGTACGTCTCTCAAGCTCGACCGATCAAGACGTATGGGGCGGTCTCGAAAATCCTTCCAGTGCTCTTACGATGTGTGGAACGCGCGTTCATTCCGTGCAAGACGGACAAGACTCCCCTCCGAGCTTTGCTACATTGGCGTGCTTGCTTGAAATAAAAGGCGATCTTTTTAGTCTCACATCAGCACATCCCTTTCGACACCGTGACGATGTTAGCTCGAGAGAAAAACTCTTTCAGCAATTGGAGGAAATTTCGGATGATGATGGAAATGAGTGCGAGATCATCGTCGAAGACGATGAGATTAGCAAGCTATCTTTCAATGTATGCGATGAAGACAGCGTTGAAGAAACCAAGCACCTTTCCACCGGGAAACTATTGTCCGGAAATGCGAACGTCAATCAGTCAAGCACTCGCCTACAAGACCTCAACGAGTCTATTGCAATCTTCCCTGGGCCTGATGACCTAGGGTCAGACAAGTCGGATCGTGACTGGGCTGTGACGCCAATCAAACGTGCTGAACAACAACTCCCGAACGCGTATTCAGTGAATCAGGACTCTTTTCAGCTACAGTACCTGACGGAGATTGCATATGAGCATCCGATGGAAACCAAGCGGTCAACAAAAGATAAGCAGCCGATGATAAACATATCAGTCCATATACTCACTTCATCATCCATCAAGCATGGTAGTCTTACCCCTGGATTTGCGAATCTTGCAGGGTTGAGTGGCCGCGGTTCCTGCGAAGTGTGGATTGTTGCTATGAAAGACTCAGCTGGTGAGAAAACCTGGTAGAAGAAAGGAGCCTCTAGTAACTTCATGTTGTAGCTATCGTAAAAGGCGACTCTGGTTCTCTTGTTGTCGATGCATCCACTTCTCGGGTGTACGGGCACGTCGTAGCCATTAGTCCGCTTGGTGACGCCTATGTTGTCCCTCTACACGACACGTTTCAGCAAATTAAAGCCTTCTTCGAAACCACCGACGTCCAGCTACCCGATCCGCTTCGGTTGTTGACCGAGGTTTCGCTTTTCTATCTCGAAGCAGAGCAGCCCAAGTTGGCTAAAATCGCCACCATTGCACTAGCTGACTTAGTACAACAAATGTGTGATGCTCGGAAGTGGCGTGAACTTTCACATTGGACAGTCACCTCTGAGTCAAGGAGTACCCTCCTGAGCCGCCTCGATGATAATTTGACGGACGTTTTCGTATGTTCACTACAAACCTATTTACCGTGTCGTTCTAACAGAGTGGCAGTCTGAGTTCAAAAATCAACTAGATATCATCCGTGACCCTTTAAAGTGTAAGTATATTCTCCTGCAGCGACTACTTGCAGAAAGGCCCAGGGTCGACCGTTGGTCGTTTCAGAGCAAATGGGGAGATTACGGACGTTTGGAAAACATAATCAATCATCCCGCTTTGGTAACAGCGTCCAATTCATCGTATGGGGTACGCCACTTGAGCCAAACACCGTCTGGCGAAGCGAACGCAGCCCAGTCTTCAGAGCAGCTGCCCTATGCGCAGCAAATCTTGCACCAATCACCTAAAGACGATTACAGCGAGCCTTATAACGCTGTGGGGTACATTCGACGTGACGGACGAGTCTACGTAGACACAGCCGAGGTGTATGAGGAGTACAGGCCGTACAAGGAGGTCAACAGGCTCGACGAGAACAAAAGCGATGAATGGACTGAAGTGCACCGCTAGACTTGGTAGACTAGCGACTAAGAAGGTCTAACGAAAGCCTTATATGGCTATCTGTTTATTGAGGCCGTCACCGGGGAGGCTATTTCTTCCAAGAATTAGGCGCACATTTTTTTCACGTTATGATAACCACATGGAGTTAAGAGGTAGATAAGAAATTAATGTATCTGCTTCGAGATTGTTTCAGCTATGCAGCCGTTGTTGGCGTTGTTGGGAGAAAGAGTAGTGTTAGTATTTTGTGAAGAGCTACGCCTATGTACTCTACCGGAGGGTCGCGTGACCAAGTCCATTGCATAACAGCTATAGGTTTACATATACCTCACACGTAATCTATCTTATTATATAAAAAGGGTAAGTAAGCAAAAATAAGAGAGACCATGTACCTTCATTCCTTATCTTTCTTCTTCTCCACGATGGGTGAATGCATACTCGTTAGTCAAGCCTCTCTCGCCCATAACATATTCTGCTACGGCGGTTGTTCCATTACGAGTGGATCCACATTAGGTACTTAGCAAGATCGCGTGCTGATACGTGCAGAAGACAGTGTACTGAAGCGTGCGAAAAATGGCACAGTAAAACGTGTAGTTACTCTTAGTAGTGTAACGAGCTACAACAAGCCGAACGCCTTTTAGGAAGTTCCTCGATAACGCTCAGACCTAACCAGCGCAGCCTTCTTCTAAAAGATAAACAAACAATCCCTTATACGGAAGTCGGCTCCTGACGGAACACAACTTTGGTATCATCTAGCGAATCCTCTTCTAAGTTCTAAGAGAAGCTCTTTATGTGACGCGCTCAGATAATGTTGCTAGTTCTGCGCTTAGTAATATATAATCTATAGTGATGGACGTTAGTGTTTGTAATTTTAGAAGGTTGCCTTGTCTTCTTATAGAAAGCGAAAAAAAAAAAAAAAAAAAAAAAAACCTCCATAGTAAGGATGACGCACTGCAGTAATGTGTTGATAGCGCCCTTCTAAATCACAAAAAAGAAACTGAACTCTCCAGCGGGGAATTGAACCCCGGTCTCCCGCGGATTGTCACGTGACAAGCGGAAATACTGACCACTATGTAACTGTGTCGGTTGCCAGCAATTCTGCTAAATTTTCCGTTTTAGGTAACGTAAATCCGTTAATCTTCCGCTTTTGGCTACTGTAACGTGAACCCGTTTTAGGACTAAAGCTTGCCAAGCTTCCTATTTAGGTGACTAGTTCTGGGCATATAGCAACATGGAGGAAACATGTTCGATGCAAAAGTTGACGCTGTTTTGAAAGTCCTAGTCGGTGCAAGGCCGCAGGATGGAGGCCCTCCAATCTTCTCTCGTCTTTCTCTCCCTGTCCCTCTTTCTCCTTCTTTCTCTTTTTGGCTTTCCTTTTTTCGTTCCCTGCACCTCTCCGTACAGATGACATGCTTTGACCGCGTTGAAACGATTTTTTTTTGTTACTTAATCTACCTGCTGAAGCTACTTTTCAGCTTCAGCATGGTGCGCGGAAGGACTAGAGACACTAATGTAGCTGACCTGCAAGCGCTTGCTCAGCAGGAAGAGGACCACCAGATTACTGCAGAAGACATCGAGAAAACGCTCATTCCTGAAAGTAAGAGACAACACAAGTTTACAATCAGGCTATGGATAGAGTAAGTGGACGCTAAGAATTAAAGACGCAACTAACAAGCCAGGTTCTCAGAGACGGTCCTGGGTACATCTCTACAGGAAGACGCACCCTTCCCAGGGCCACCACCAGCACATCACATCGAGCTGTTTCTTATCTGGTATACTCGGACAAGCCAGAGATTGATCGATGAGAAGATTAACGACACAACGATCGCAAACCGTCTTCGATGCCTCAAACGAGCCATCAGACTATTTACCAACCACGCTTACAGTAGAGCCGACAACAGCCGCTTTACTCAACTTATTGAGAACGTCCTTCCTCAGACGGAAGGGTTATCTACAAAGGCGTACGATAAGCCTATAGCACCTGTGAATGTGGCCGAAGACCTCATTCGCTTTTTATAGGCATGCGATGAACATCGGTTTCAACATCCTCGCGTACGTCTCCAGCTTGCCTTTTCCATTGTGATGATGAGCCTACTAGGAATGCGCCCTGGGGAATTCATTAAATCATCGAACTAGAAGGACTCGAACGAAGGATTACTTTATCGCGATGTGAAGCTGCTTTGGGACGAAGATGAAGGAAAGTTCGTGCTACATGTACAATTACGGAACCGTAAAGGTCACAGGCATAACCATAAGCAGGGGTACGTTTTTCGCTCTCCTTGAGGTAAATGCTGACCAGAGTTCAGCTCAAAGGTACTTCTCTACGAGGACAAGGAGAATCGCGCGATGTGTCCGGTCACATATTTCCTGGCCCTTGCACTATCAGATGGTGTCTTTGAAGGCCACAAAAGACTTTCCGATGTCCAGTCTACGAAGCCGTCCCCTGGTAGTTCTATAATCGAATTCCCTTATCGTGCGGATGCAGAAAATCTGCCAATATTGCGGTGTTGCGAATCAAACGGATCGATTTCACCAACAAGAATACTAGCCTACTTTGGCTTCCATTAGATGATTCGAAGCTTGGGTCAGAGAGCAGGCTACAAGGACAAACTGACTTCGTACTGTTTTCGCCGTGGTTATAGAAATGCAATTGACAGTATGTCTGGATATCTCGGGCTCTAGACACGCGCTAATAGCCACAGAAATCGCCACAACTGCTCAGAGAGTGCAGGCTATGGGGCATGCTGACGAAAATGTGTTCCAGGCCTATATTTCCTCCATGATCGGGATCGATTCACAGAGTATCATTTGTGGTAGAGAGCAGCGGATGGATCTTGTCAACAAACACAGTTCAATAATGCTCAACCGGAACTTATTAGCCCCTATGCCTCCTAGATCCCAGCTAGCGGAAAGAAATTCACTAAACACAAACCATCAAGATTCAGACCTTCCATACGACAAGCGCAGGTACCTGCAAAGGAAGGCCTTCGAAGAAGAGCGGAAACAGTTTTTCCAAGGCAGATCTACTACGACCCGCTCAATATCGAACGACGGTACCCGAACTCCCTCTAGACTTCTGAAGGCATTGTTGAAGCTTGAGGTAGACCGCTGTAAAGCTGTGATGCTCATGTATCCAGACCTCACGTCAGACAGTGATGAACATGACCAGGACGATGAGGACCTTGATCATGAGAGCTGTAAGGCAGCTGAGACGATGACTTCCAATCAAGAACCTCGAGATCATCATTGCGTTTCCCTTGAGCAGATAGTTCCTCCACTTCAACGCCTCGCGAATGGACACAAACAGTATCTCGAATACGGAGGCGCAGAAAAAATTGAAGACAGATGTTGCAGCTTCTGTAAGAAGCAATTTGACGGGTATGCGCATTAATTTTTACTATGCTGTAAATGCACTAATTGCTTTTCCAGAGAACGTCAAGACCAGGTGAATGAACATCTGCTATTTTGCGCAAGAGACCGACGATTAGAACATGGACGAGCTCGTATAACTAGCATATTTGCAAAAACCCGTTTATGTCGTTAGAATAATTGCCATTACAGGTTTGAGGGCAGAAGTCCTGAGACATGCTCACGCCATATGGCCGATCACGTCTTGAAGAACGAATCTTACCAATGTTTGTAGGACCAATGCCGGGAGTCCCACGGCAGCTATAAGAAATTGTCATGCCACATTGCCGAGAAGCACGGTGCGCCAGATGAATAGACCACACGCACGAATATATATTACTACTTCGAGCACGGCATATGGCGTTGCTCAAGCTTGGAGTGGGAGGCGCACCTAGAGAAGAGCCATCTCCCCCATCTGAATCTCTTTTGCGGCTTACTTCGTCAAAACGGGACTATCCTAGTCGCAGGACATTGCTTGTTTTATATCGGCGACACCAAGACATCTCTTGCGCTTCGATTCAAGGAGTACGTCACCCTGCCTACGTTACGCACACACATGGGTAGCCATTTGAAGAACGTACGCTATCCACTGAACTGCCCTCATCCTTCTTGCTCAACTAGTCTGAGCACTGCGGACCTTTTCTAGCAACATGCAGCGTCTGTTCATGGATTACCGCCTTTGCATGAGACCAAAATAACCGGTAAGCGCAAATCACCCTGCGAGGATAATCCACAATAAGAGTAGCGCGCGGTTATCCAACCAAAATAGAAGCACGCTTATACGCCGCAAACACAAGGCTGAGATCTGGATCTAGCGCCAAGTGGCGCAAACCAGATACCCGTTTTGAGAGACAGGTTCGCGTTAGAAGGAAGATACATGTTCATGTTGCAATATTATATCAAGACTTTACGCTGTGCATTTTTCCTTTCCGACATTAACTTATATTACTTCAAGCTACCACAAAAATTATGACACCACCTCCCCGTTCAGAGCGTCGACAGATCAAGCTTGCTAGAAGGCAGAGTGAGAGTATGCTCGGTTCCCCACTGCAGCTAAGCATACCCCCTGCTACATCCCGCCAGCATCACCCTCTCACTCCATATCCATTCGAATCAAAGTCTACTACCCGTCAGGAGCAAAGAGATATCAAGGCTCTCTCCCAATCTCTTGCTACTATCATCGACGAAGAACCATCTGAATCTTTTACGCAACCAGCTTTAGAATTCAACCCTGCGGAACGCTCATATAATGACTCTAGTTCAAACTCGGAGAATGCGGTATCACCATCTACCACGAAACAAGAGGTTGTAAGGAAATTTCCCATGCTCGTGGCATTCCTAATAGTTCTAGCGAAACGACACCATAACGCACTACGTTAGAGCGGCAACCTCTCAGTCACGAGCCTATGCGCGATCCCCTAATCTACAAGCTCGGTTTAATACAGTAGTTAGAAAAGCGAGCCAGCTTTGTACGATGTCCGATTCTAAAGTATACCTAGCTGTGCGACATAGAGGTAACTTCTATGTTTACAACTCGGTAGACATAGCTTCGCATCATGCTCCAGAACCAGAGGTATGCGGAATGGCTATAGCGAGGACAAAACTTACACATTACAGGCGCATGAACACATTATCAAAGTAGCAGTCGCGAGCAGCGCTTGTAGTATGACTATCTAATTCAGACGTGGTCTAAGGTAGGACGTGACGGTGGCTTTTCTATACTTAGGTAGCCTCTAACTAAAGAACTGTGTTTTATCATATGTGCCCGGCTACGGAAGAGTTTATTTGTCAAAATGTGCTCAATGTTAGCGCTCACTACGACTGTGGCGTTTTCAGATCAGGTTATTCTTGCCGTAACCATTCCCTCCATAAGCAGCAAATTCGCTTACTTTACTCCATTTCGTAGGAGCTGCACGTTTTTGCAAGGTCTACGCCTGTGCCACATGGAGCTACGGATAAGCGCTGAGTGCCTTGTTTGCAAAGGTCACGTAAGTACCTACGTTGTTCCGATATTCCTTTATCTTAACTCGTGCAATGCGAGAAGGTATTCCGATAATTTAAGTTTCTTAGAGATGTCAAGTACACGAAATTACTCGACAATAAACAGTAGTGTTCATTCGATTGATCCTATTTTGCTACAAACATAAGACATAGAAGAGCGCATTGCTAAACGTGCTACATGATGTTTTTTTCCTTCTTTTTAAGCACATAATGTTACTGTTATTGGTATAATAGGCTTCTCTATTATGCCGTGTTTAACTCGATATTATTCAAGTTAAAAGAAGCATTTCTCTTGATAGGGGTTGGTCGCAATGTTTCCGCCTCGCTCAATAAGGTTTCAGAACTACCTAAAGCGTGCTCGTAGGGGTACGGTGGGGGTGATTGATTTGGAGACCTTAGTCGGCTAGGGTCTAGATTATGGCTGTTTTAAAAAAGGCTGCCGATAGAACCTCGAAGTGCGATTGCCCATTATTGCCGGAAGGAAATGTCATCTTCAATGGACTGATGGTGTGTGTGTGAGCGCCTGAATATGATAAAAAAGCACATCTTCCTAGTATGATAGTTTGCTCAGTGGGTTTGCGTAACATGGTCTTATATATCTTTTATTTAGGCTTCGATGACTAACCTTATATAGTAGTAATTAGCGAGCATGTTATCACCTAAAAATAGAGTGGTTCAAAATAAACGAGACACCAAAGTCATCGCGTTTCGGTTTTGGGAGACTGAATTCCGTCCCTCAACTAAGGGCGCTTTCGCTACTCCTCAGTATAAATTCTCCAGACTCCAATTGCTAATTACATTCTTGATTTTACTAAGAAGACAATCCAGTCACTCAACAATATGGAAAGAAGTCAGGAAACTGCCCCACCTCCGTATCCTGGGGAAAGCCCATCGGGGGATCGCCAATGGAGAGTCAGGAACGCCAAGTATCGCTCTAATTTTACTAGCAGAGGGGAGCCTTCTTTAGGTCACTTCCGAGAGCAGCTAGATTGTTTGAGGGATTCGTTAAATAGATACACTCTGGTAAGAAAATGGAACATCATCTCTTGCTAAACGCTTCTAAAACGACTGCAGGGTGTTGGCTATCCTATGGATAACGCTCACATAATCGAAGTTCAGCATAGTCAAGCTTTTGCCCATGCAGAGCACTTCATTGAGAAGTATCAAACATTTCTTCAACAAATCAGACCGTTGAACGAAGAGGATATTCTGTTCCTACTCTTGAGTCGATATGCAACGTCCTCTGGTGCTTTTGTTTATGCAGAGATTCGGCATGATAATGACGTGAATGTTTTCGACTCTGGCGTTTCTGAGCCACTAGTAAGAGCAGAAAGTCCTTTTTTTGAAATATGCTTACCTATTCCAGCATCCGAACTCAGCTGAAGAGTACTTGATCGATGGATCTGGTGTTATCCATAGCGAGCTGTCCTTGGAAAGTGCTCAAGAAGTACCAGCGCATCTACAAACCCATCTACCAGGCGTGCCATTCCATGATCGTCAGGCTTCAATGACGCAGACATGTCATGGTGTCGAAATAGCAGGATCGGTGACTCTGAACTTTCCAGTTATACGCGCCAACGATCGGCCAAAAAGGGATATCGTGAGTCCAAGTCTGTGTCCTTCAATGTTCGAAAATCAATATTCCACGGACGCGTCCCATGTTGGCTGGGCGTTTGATCGGACTCAAATTCCTGAAAAGTTCCAACCACCAGTTTTCCGTGTACACAAGTGCCACCATCGAGGTACGGAACGATCTAATGAGAAAACTGAATTGCCATTCGGATTCCCTGAAGTTGTACAACACTTCCACAGTACCCCTTCAAGCGTATATTTAACCGAACACATACAACCTTAGGATTCACTAACATGAGATAAGGTCTATCATGCTAGATCTCGCGTGAACATTAGCGCTATGCAATCGTGTCCCAGAGGTCAAGAGGGTTTCATCTCGTTTAAGTGTCACATACCATCTTCAGATGTGCTTATATATGTCACAGTAGAACGAGATGGTGATATTCTATGGTACAACTGTTACAGAGACAAAGAGGTACTCCAATTCCAAGCTATACTGGTATCAAAGCTAACGCACATCTAGATTTGGAAACTTGCCCATAACTACCATGAAGACTGTAGTGGATGTGTCGACACTTGGGGCTGTGATGTATTGTAGTTTCTGTATTCAATCGAATCTCACCTGTAATGAGCACAATTTAATAATAGAATTGCCTTGTGGCCATTTTTGATTTTATTACAAGTGATAAGCTGCCAAATTGAGAATAACAATAGCAGTTGATAAACCTCGAAACTATTCTTGTAAAAGCTGCCTGAACCAAATTCGGATCCCAAGATAAGCTTCCAGAAACAGATCTGAGTTAACCAACTTTATAAGATTGGCTCTCCCAATACTTGTTGTTTCACGCGGTCTTGCTATACACTGAACACGTATGCGCTAAGATCAACGAATTCACCAATTCACACGAGTACGTTGTACATCGAACTTCAAATACGATGCTTACCTCGACAGATGAAAGCAAACTTGCTTTTGAAGTTTTGAACATCAGGTCTCCTTTATCTATACTTGACTGCACCTTGATTAGCATATGGTTCGTGCGTATTCTAAGAATACAAAGCTTATTTTGCTCACAAGAGAGGCTAGAGGGTCAGAGGCGGCGGTAAATTGCCACCAATGGCGATGAAATCTTCTTCTAAAGGCATACAGCAGAAAGGATTTCATGGACCGATCGTTATTGGTGTTGTCAGTATCATTCTCATCATTGTGATTGGACTAAGGTGCGTCCCTAAGTGACGAGACACACCATGTCCCGAGACAGATTGGCAGTTCGGACCCTCGGCGTGTTCATAGTGTAGACGAATAGAGCCGTAAGTCATATGTAGTGTTGATGAATTGATTCTCTCATAGGCCAGCAGGCTCCGAACAAAATCTCTGCAGTATTGATCATACTGCTGGTCCTCTCGTCAACGTCGTTAAACGATCCTTCGGTAAGACACCCCTGTCTACTCGCCACCACCGGGATTATCTTGAATATCGGAGGACTAAGGCAGACGTGCGTTCGAAGGAGGCCATATTCTCATGCTCTGGAGACTACTTTAGTGTAGATGTGTGCATGCCGAGGCCTCTGTAGTGGGGAGTAGATGATCCCTGTAGATAGGCCTAAACTAATGGGATGTGCAAATACGTCTTAGCATGTATCTGCCTGCATTAGCGCATATGTAAGACGCTTGTATTCTACTGTAATAAATTCAGCGCTATGCCTACTTTGCATTGCCCTCGAAACATGTGTGGCACATGCCAACGACTAACTTGAGACGAAACACGACAAACAGCGAGAAATCAATTTTTGGAATTATCGTCACAAAGGACTGGAAACACACCCGCCAATGGCCGCAACAGTCTCTACAGGCCATCGCGCGTTCCCCCGCGTCGGTTTGGCACCTGCAGAGCCACTGTTGCGGCCCTGGCTGGCATAGACAGCAAAATTTACGAGCAAGCTACTTTACATGACACACCCACCAAATACAGCAGCAGCCATCTAGCCACAACACAGCAACGCAAGACGCGACGACGGAGCCCAGACATCCTATTCAGCATCATGGTCACATCACGCACACACAAAGTCATCGATGGGCTTCCTAGCTAGCCCATCACCATCCGACAATGTCTGCAACGTCCCGCATCGACGAGGCCTCGAGCTGAACGGCATCATCTCTCACGCGAACTACCTCACAGACACCCGGCATGCTACTATCGGTGCCACTATACACTTACAGATTACCAGACAGCCTCGTCCACTGTCGCCCCACGTGTTGAAGGACTGGTCCCCCTTTGACATACCTGACAAGGTCTGAGGAGGTTCGCATGAGAGCTCTCATGCTTAGTAGGCTTGACGGCACGCATAAACGGAGCATCGCTTCTGTGAAACTGCGTTGTGACGAAATGCTGCTACCGCTGTGCCTGGTGGCAGGTCACACTATAAGATACAGCCACATAGGAACCTAGTAGACGGCATTATAACACTTGAAGAACATCAGAGTTTGGGGAACATACTTTAAGCCCTAGGGGTATCAGGGCAAGCTAGCACACACGACAGCTAAACGCTAGGGGGAGACTGAAGGTATTACAGACGCAAAGCATGAGGCAACTGTGCCTCTACGAGCCTTAAACAACGCTGCACATACGAGGCTTTGAGCACGGTATATATATAGAAACACAGTTTGCAGAACACACACATAGGCAAAAGACGTCACTTCTAGAGACGAAATGTACATAGTCGTATATAGAAGCCAGACAACGGCAGGCCTCTGGGGACAGATGGCTCTTTCGAGAGTGAAGTGGGGCGTTGTGGACTCACGTGCGCATCGCGTCGGCTGTCTGCCATGCCAGTCATCCGGGCATAGCTGTGGAGATCACGGCTGAAACCGAGTAGGATATAATCAATCAATCAATCAATCAATCGACTAACTTGAGACCTAGATAAAGCTACTAAGGGTGGCTAATGAGCGCCTGCATCAAGCAGCATCTTGACGACCTGCTCGTGGCCTTCGTTTGAAGCTGCTTGCAGCGCGTTGCCGTAGTGTCCACCCTGTGCGTTAACGTCTGCGCCCGCGTCAAGCAGTATCTAGACTATCTGCTTATAGCCTTCGTTTGAAGCTGCTTGTAGCGCGTTGCCGTAGTGTCCACCCTGTATATTAACGTCTGCGCCCGCGTTAAGCAGTATCTAGACTATCTGCTCGTGGCCTTCGTTTAAAGCTGCTTATAGCGCATTGCTATAGTGTCTACCCTATATGTTAACGTCTACGCCCGCGTTAAGTAGTATCTAGACTATCTGCTCGTGGCCTTCGTTTAAAGCTGCTTATAGCGCATTGCTATAGTGTCTACCCTATATGTTAACGTCTACGCCCGCGTCAAGCAGCATCTAGACTATCTGCTCGTGGCCTTCCCTTGAAGCTGCTTGCAGCGTGTTGCCGTAGTATCCACCCTGTGCGTTCACGTCTGCGCCCGCATTAAGCAGCATCTAGACTATCTGCTTATAGCCTTTTCTTGAAGCAGCGTATAGTGCGTTATTAAAAGCTCCACCCTGTGCGTTAACGTCTGCGCCCGCGTTAAGCAGTATCTTGACGACCTGCTCGTGGCCTTTGGCTGAAGCTGCTTGTAGCGCGTTGCCATGGCGTCCACCCTGTGCGTTCACATCTGCGTCCGCATCGAGCAGTATCTTGACTACCTGCTCGTGGCCTTTCCATGAAGCTGCGTATAGTGCGTTGCCATGTTGCCCACCCTGCGTGTTGACGTCTGCGCCTTGATCTAGCAACGACCTCGTAATCGCCCTAAGGCCTAACAATGCGGTATAATAAAGCGGCATAGCTATACTCTCTAGACCTCTTCTTAAATCTGGTTCTTTCCGTGGCATGTCTGGATCAAACAACTGGATCCAGGTGGGATATGCAGGTTGTTCTATTGACATTAACCTCATCGCTACCTGACTCACTACGATCCTCTCGTCCTCTGTTTTTCGAAAATGGCTGCTCCAGAACTCTGCTGCATACCTTGCGAGCGTGGACGTCTCAAGAACACTCATTGAAATTGGTCCTTGGAGCTGCATCAGATACTTCAAGCAACCTTCTGTTATCATGTTATGGCATTCGACCGCTTCCATGCTGTACTGCTTTGCTTGTCCTCGCTTAATTCTGTCTGACATAAGATACTCCTGGACGGAATAATGCGCTAGTGCGATAATACGCTGGGTAGGTCTTTTCCTTCCTTCCGCATTGTTCGTCGTAATAGCGACAAGACTTGAGCAGATGTTTAGCGCTTCTAGCGGGTCTTCTAGCACTTCATCACGGTCGAACGCCGGCTCGCGTGCCACGTCAATAGCGACGACCTCAGCAATTTCTTCAACTGACATCGGCCGCGCAGAGAATGTCAGCCACTGCAGGATGCGCATCGCGAAGTCGCAGTCTTGTTCGCTTATAGCAGTAAGAATGCGGTCGTATGTCTGGTCCAGCGTTTGTGGTAAGGTGGCTAGGGACTTGCGCAACGTCGCTCGATTGCGACACTGTGCCAACATGTCAAGCTGACATACCGCCCATCGGAACCTACACTATTTTTAGCTTTAACTGTGAGAGTTGCTAGATGTCCAAACGTACATGCCACAAGCGCCGTGCATTAATGCAGCCTCAATCTCTTGTCTAATAGCAGCATCTTTGCTCCATTTTGCTAGAGTCTTATCGTTAGAAAGCCTTTGTTGAACGTATTGCTGTATATCACAATCTACAACGTCCCTTTGAAGACAGATTGTGTCTTTCTCCTTGATATAGCTTTCTAAAGAGCTTTCAATATCCCGCTCTTTCCGACTAGTTATAAGTAGATGTATATTATCAAGCTGCCAACTAGCCATCACCTCGAGTATATTTATTAGTTCTTGACGTTGTGTACACTCGTCAAGCGCATCGAGAATGATGTAGGCATGCGTGAATTGTTGCACTACCTGTGGCATCAATTCAAGAAGCGCATGTAGTGATGGCTGTCCATCTCCATTTTCATATGCTGAGAATAATACTTCAACGCCCTTGGGTAGTGTAACCGAACGTTGTAGAAGCTGGCGGAGCAACGAGCATAGCATCAGCTCTGGGTCTTGCTTCTGTGTATCATTGAAATCGAAATAGAAGTACGCCGTCACCATACTAGCGTCACTATGGCAGTGCTGCAGCAGATGCTCGACAACTGTAGAGCTCAGGATGGTCTTTCCACATCCTGGGATCCCATACAGCCATAGTCGCGACGCTGCACTTGTCTTCCATTTGGTGAAACTTGCACTCTCTAGCAGCCAGAGTCCAGTCCCAGCCTGCCGCTGCTTGTGTGCTTTGTGGTAGTTTGTGGACGGATCAGGAGCCGAAAGCCAACTGCAGATTTTGCCAAGCCTCTCTTTTTGACCTTGGCTGCGAATCTCGGCACTATTCGCAGAACCATCTACGACGTCCTTGGAAGCAATATCTATCTCTTTTTTCAGTCGTTTTAATGCCTTCTCTTTGCCTTCTCCATAGATTAATGGCAAATTGATGTCGAATATGCCTAGTAAGCAGTATGCGCCGTCTTCTTCGCGTGTCGTCTGGCGATTTGCTGCCCAAGAGAACCGCTCAGCAATGTTGAACTGTGACAAGTCGCTCCCTGACAGAGCTTCGATAGGTACTCCAGTAATCTCGTGTATGGTGTGACTAAGCGACTCTTTGTCTCCTAGCCGCGCTCCGTCTTTAGAGAAGAACTCGACGGAATGAGGTGCTAGTAGTTCCTGAAGCGTCCAGCCTCGGTCAAACCACCTGCTCTTCCTAAACGCTAACCCGCCATCACCTTCTAGAGTGTCGTGTTCGACATCTGAAAGGAAAACATAGCATTTCTTTGCGTTCTGGTACCAACGAAACATAGAGTTAATCGCCTCCGAAAGCTCCGTGTTGTTTGCCTTATCGATGCAGCAGGTGTCCACCCAGAAGTAGTCTAGGCCGTCCCGCCTAGCCTGTTGCGCGCAGAAGCGGAGCTTTCGACACCCCTCCTTGCTATGTGCTTCGATATCTGCTGCGTTATCTAGATCTTTCAGGTCGGCAAATGTCACCTCCTGCCCTTCTTTCCAGGTGTGCGACAAGATCGCATAAGAGGGGATCTTGTCCCCGATTAAGTCCTCAGTCCATCGAAGCCTCCCGTCGTTCGCAGTGTATAGCAGCCGCATCGGAATGTATATGCGTATGTATGTGCGAGCGCTAGAGGCAAGTGTTGAAGCTTTGAATCAGGCTGAGGGAATCGATGGCGACTAGGGGCTCACTCACACAGGGGAGAGAGACGGTAGCTGTCGGGTCAATTGTGAACATCAAGTAACGGCTTAACAAGTTGCAGATGAGGAGGAGAAGGAGGAGAAGGAGGAGGAGGAGTAGAGTCTACGAGCTGCAGTGCAGCAAGCCGGACGTTGGGCTAGGCTGCATCTCCAGCACTCAGGGCGCAGCCCGCCTGCGCAGTGGCGCAAGGCTGGCCGCGCAAGGCTGACACCGCATGATCGCGCGACAGCTACTATACTACGAACCGAGAAGTATTACTTGTGCTAAAAACGCGATCTGATCATGCAGAAAACGCTGTCTACAGACTATTGTTTACTATAGGAGTGTATTATGATGTCTGTAGGGTGGTGTTGGTTCGTGCACAGGCGGACAAGCTGGCCTGAGGGACTGTGCCGCCATTTCATTGCGGACCGAAACGCGAAGCAGCAGCGATAACAGTCTCAACTGCACAGTCACAACAGCAAGAATAGTATAGTAAGTAGTAAGTATAGTTCACAATAGTCTTAGGACGTATAGTAGAATAGTTCGCCTTCCTATATTGTGCTAAAAAGCACACTATAAGAATATAACTAGCTATCTTTCCTAGGCTGCCATAAGCTTCGTCTTGTACCCTAGTCCACTAGTACATCCGCGCCACTGGGGCTCTCCATGGAGTAGGTGCACTCTCAACCCCCACGACGGCTGCAACAGTTGACGTTGTCAGCTTTGACAATAGCTTCCTAGTTATCCGCCTCGCTTTAGTGTTTGGCTCCGCTTTGTCTGCCTCCAGTACAGCACTCGTACGCTTCCGACCTCGCTTGTCTTGGCCTTTGGCCTTCTGAGCCGCATCTTTCTCAACGCGCTTCTCTCGTGCTTCCACAAGCTCCTCATAGCCCATGACCTTGGCTTTGCCTAGCACCAGCGACTTGGTCGATCGTCGCACCTTGGCTTCGTTATTGATCGTCAGCAAGAATCGAATGTGGTTCTGCTGGAGGGCTCCCTTTGCGAAAGATAGCTGCGCCGCTTTAACCAGCTTGTGGAGGCGCCTCTGTAGGCGTTGTTTGCTTGCATCGTTGAGGGTACTAGAGTCCTGCTCGATGATCATGTTTTGAAGCGACACAAGGCCCTGCTCTGACACCGGCGTGACAGGTGTTGGTGGAACTTCGCTCTGGTCGCAAGCCCCGACATTTACCTCGTCGGCCTTCACGATAGTTAAATCAGCAAGAGGCTTTGGCATAGTTTTGAGCACTCTGTCTGGGTTAAGCGGAAACAGCCCGCTTGCAGCAAAACCAGCTATGATATTCTTCGAAGTAAAGCCTTTCTCTCTTGCAGGGCTATAGAGGGAAGTAAAATGCTCTTTGCCGATTGTGTTGACGCCTCCCCGCTCTAGGCGCTCGGTTTGCTCGCGATAGGCGGCTTTTAATGGAGCAAACACCGCGACGTCGCAGGGCTGCAGCTTGTGGGAGGTATGAGAGGGAAGACGACAGAGAATGATGTTGTTGGCGAAGCAAAACTCTAGCACTTCAAGAGTCTCGTGGGTCCCAAAACCATCGCAGATCAGCACTCGCGGCTTACCCCTTGCTCGCTCTTTAGTTTCAGGGTCAAATATACGCTGAAACCATTGCAAGCTAATATAGGAATCTGTATATCCAGCATCAGAGCACGCGTACTGCCATCCAGGGGTAGGAAATGTCGTCCAGTTGCTCCGATGCGTCGTAGCCGGCCAGATAATCATAGGGTTTAGATACCTACCGTCACCGCTAATGCACTCAATCGCGGTAACCATAGTGCGCTTAACACGCGCACCTCTATAGTCTCGCATATCATCTTTACCTACTAATACTTTAACTGTACCTAGCATAGAAAGCATCACGCCAGTCTCGTCCATATTGTATACGTTCTCCTTAGAGATAGCAGGGTCTCGCAGCAGCCTTCCAATCACTTCAAACCAGTGGGTTACCTTCCAATAGATATTCCTCTCGTGACGATTCCAGTCTAGCGCCTTGACCCTTCTCGCTTGTGTCTCTGGGTGGCGTTTCTCAAAGCCCTGAGTCCAGTTCTTGCCCGGCGGCTTTAGCGGGCGGTCGGTCTTAGATCGCTGGCGGGTAACGCAGAAGGCTAGAAAACGTATGTACTTGATGCGCGCAGGATGTCCGAGATCAGACATCTGTAGAAGAAAATGAACGAGGGCGTCCTCTTCGTACGGAGCAAGGTACTGTTGGCTTTGGGCCTTTTCTTCAATCGAGCGACGACCCCGCGCGCGATGGTGCAGGGTTGTGTGAGGGACCCCGCCACGATCTGCGCGAGCACGGTATGATTTAGACAAGCTAGGAGGAACGGGTTGCGCCAGAACACGACTGGCTGCATCCATGGTGGCGAACGTGTTAGCGATAAAGAAACGAGGAGCGTCTGGCAGACTCCGAGTAGGGAACGCAGCCTGTACACACATCGGCTCTGCATACGCGTAATCGTAAGTAGATGCTTCTAGAAGTCTATTAGCATGCGCCACTTCTATTTTAAGAGGCATACTCTATAGGCATAGCGCCATTTATATTACAATAGAATACAGCAAGCGATAAGGGCGCTAGCAGGTACTAGTGCATGTTAAGCTACGCTAGTATATCCCCGCTAGCGCCTGGTACGTTTTCAAAGATCTCCTGCTCCGTACAACGGAGCTCCCGGCATGCTCGCTCCCATATCTAAGTGACACCACGAAACTGGGAAATCAGTCTTCCTTCATTAAATTCTCTTTATGATCCTCCAAGTAGTTGGTTACTCCTTATACCCGCCAGTAGACAGGGGGGTGCCGTTGAAGAGTTGATTGACGACGTCGACAAAACAACCCATAGCTAAGCCAACACCACAGCAATTTTTGTCGGAGATAAGTCAACTGAGAAATGGCAACTGGAGAATCTCCGAGTTTCGTTTACACCTTGTCAATTGTGATAGGAAGTATGTCCGGATGTCCGAACCGTGAACCTGTCTCGCGACACAGTGTGTCTCTGCACTTAGGGACGCACCTTACTCATTTTTTTGGCTATTTCAAGCAAGGAGAAAAGCCAAAATTCATCGTTGTAAAATGCGCTCTCAGAGCAACTGTAATACTCCTAGTACATAGCTTATATAAAACACATATATCGTAATAAAAGACAAATAACGGCGTAGAAGAGAAAAAGGCTTGAAAACAAGAAGAGGATTGCAGAAAATATTCCTCGTAATCGTGTCAATATATATCTGAGTACCAACGTACCCATGTCTCGCTCGAAGACCTCCTCAATGGAAAAAATTTCGTCCTTCCACTCTACCCGCACATCTTCTCCCGAAGATCCTGCATCGTGAATCTCTTGACGAAAGTCTACCGAGCCACTTCTGCCGTTTAGCGATTGTATCATGTCCCCGGGGCTCTTGCCGACCTTAGCCGCCAATCTTAAGAGGGCACTAGCAGTCAAATCCTGAGGCTGGAAATGCATCTAAAATCGTATGCCATTTGAGCTGAGAATAAGTCGAGAGCAGGACACGGGAACACGCATGTCCGTTGTACCATCGTGTTGCAGCCAATCGAGAGAAAGTCGCGAAGTTAAGAATTGTGATAGCTCATCTTCTGGCGAGTTGTGAGTTCTCTCCAACCGTTTTGGTGAGGAATTGAGAGGTGGAGCTGGAAGAAGACCTGGTGGGCATCTCGAGGAGATTGCATCCACTGTGCTCGAGGAATTCTTGGGCTGTACTTCGCGCATGTACGCAAAATTGTAGTCGTCATTCCACTCGAGCGTGAACAAGAACTCATCATGACTATGTATCCATTAGTACGGCAAAAGAAATGAACTTTAGAAGGGAACGTACGTGTCAGAGGAAGGAGATGTGTCGCAACTGAGACGATTTGGCTTTTGCATGACGATGGGAAGATGACTCTGGCACTGTCAACTTTTGATGTGGAAGAAGGTTATATACCTTTTCTGTATTGAACTGATACGTAGGCCTACTAGTATGCATGTGGTACATGAATCTAGTGCGCGCGCGTAAGCACGAAAACTGCTTTTACCTATCTCTCATACTTCGGATTCTATGAAATGATTGGTATAGCTTTCGAATCTAAAAATGGCAGAGTATCAGGAAGGGAGACCACTAACCCCAAGTGAAGTGAATGTCATGCGAGAGTACCGTGTCTGCCTTGCTATGTTGCCATGACACTCTTCTCTGAAGCTGTTCCGATGACTCCAAGCATTCTGATAGGACAGATGGTTCCAAAGGCGTCAACTCTTTCATGCAAAAGGAGGGGTCTTCACTCACTGGCGCCCTAAAGGGGCGAGGAGGTGTAGTCTCATACGTCGTATCACATTGGCAGCGGCAAGATCTTCATGTCATTCCCTGCCAACAATCTAATTTCGGCATCACAACAAGCCTTCTGATGGAATGATAGGATAGCAATCATTCAAGGCCGTAGGTTGACCATGCAGGAGCGAGGCGTTAGGCTGACATTGCCGTTAGTAGTATTGAGAGTCTGTCATACGACCATATGATTTGCTCTGGTGCTAGACCCAACATGTATGTTTCAGCTTCACCCCTGCTTCGTCGTTAATATAAGATGTTGACTCTACCCAGACAGAGGCCTCACTCCAAAACCCTCATCTCTCCCAACAGATCCCCCTAAGCTCTCACCACTCAGCCCTCTAAGTAAAGACGTCCAAGATGGCAGCATCGTTTCATACGACAGACAAGCTCGAAAACAGCCTTCCAGAAACCATAGCGCTCTCTGAGGTCTGTAAATTTGATATACCTGAGTTTGAAGCTCACGTACATGCGTACCCTTCGAGTCGAAACACGGGTACCATTCAGCCTTTTGACGAAGTATGCATTGTCAAGCCCGCTTGTTTAGATTTGATTGGCTAAATACAGTAGAAGATGGATGCTGTCAATGCATTGATGAGTCTTAAACAAGGCGCAATCCAGTTCCCACCTGCACCAACAGTCAGGGAGCACAACGCCTTGACCCACTCATCTGAAGATCAACAAATTTCGTTAGCGACGGAGAGCAAGAGTGTCAGCATACCACCTGAGAACAAGCTCGAGGATCAGAAAGTTGGCCATTCGAATGGACACGTTGTGATTCCTTGTTCAGTCTATCCCACCACAGAGCCAATCAGGGAGAGTCTCAACGAAAGGGAACTTTGTAAGGAGCAGGAAACGAGTTCAGAGGACGTCATTTCCAATCTTGAAAGTCATGCAGCAGACTCTATGGAAGTCTCAACCCGCTGGGACAACGGTGCATGGGTCCTCGAACACGAAAACATCCTACTTGAAACGGTCGAAGAGAATTTTCCAAACAAACACCATGATGCCCCAGGCGATCAACTTGAAAATCAAGCTATGGACGATCTTTTTTCCCAAGACGAATGGCCTGAACTATCTCAATTGGAACGTTCTCCTAGTCCTGACCAGAGAGAACAGCTAGCGGACCTCGAAAACTGGATTAATGTGCCCGAATTTGCTACCGACCCTCTGAAAGAGACCAGAAGTAGCTCACTTATTCCTGACCACCACAGCCCATCCCACGATACGCCACGAGAAGCCATACTAGACTCCGCCGAGCAGACGGGGATCTTGAACGCTACCACACCTGCCCCTACCGACCCAAAAAACAGAGAAGGAGTCACCGCAAAAGACATGAATCACGCATGCGACGAGACAGTAGGCGTAGCAGTGGACCAATACCCACGGGTAGGCTCTCAATCTCGCTCTCAATCCACGTCACCTATTATCATCGATACAAACAATGGAGAACCCATTGTTATAGAAGACTCGAGCGACGAGACAGCAGATATGACAATGGACCAATACCCACGGGCAGGCTCTCAATCTCGCTCTCAATCCATGTCACCTATTATCATCGATACAAACAATGGAGAACCCATTGTTATAGAAGACTCAAGCGACTCTAGTGACATAAGTGCTTTTAGCGACTCCTCAGACATTGCGTCAGATCCACGCACGCGGGCAGGCTCACAGCGTCGCGTTCGATCCAGACCTCTGCACGTACTTGAAGGTATGGTGCGCTGGTCCGACGAGAATCTCGCCATGGGAAACCGAACAGTCATCCAACGCCTGTGGACCGAGGCTCGAAACTACTAGAAGTCAATATATAGGCTGAAATGCTTTGCCAAAAGCAAGTCGGTTAAGAAGTTTAACAAGATAATGGTTAAAGCAAAGGAGCGTCCAGAGACGGATGGGGGCACTATTTGCCTGAAAGATGCAGGAAAGCTACATCGCAAATTCAAACATATCTTAGCTCGGCTTCACAGGAAAATGTGCCATTCGGCAGAACGAAAACTCGCAAACAGTTTGGATCGCACACTGAAGGAATTGTGCGAGACAGTAGAGGTTATTACGATGATGACAGAACCACCAGCTGATGACGGTGGCGACGACGATGGCGACTACAAACCTAGAGTTGCAACAAAGAGATTGTAAAGTACAGATGCCTAAGGCGGTTGACTATCTAGTATTGCTCAGACTCTTTGTACTATGGAGTTGATTTTCACTGTGTGTCACGTGATATTGCCCATGAGGAGGTAGCTCCGCAAGTACCCTTCACCACACCACAACTCGACGGAGTACACATGGAGTCTAGAACACCAGTGTCGCCTTGAGAACTTGAGTGACTAAGTCACGGGATTACCAGTGCCGAGATCCTCAATATCTTTGATGAAGCCAAGTCGCCACGAACTTTCATCCGTCTCAACCTTCGGCAACGGCGCAAGCTTCCGTAGATTGTGCCTTGGCGGCGGTGTTATCATGTCCGGAGTGCCGAGCGGGGTATCCTCGCTCGGATATCCAGTTCGCATAGACTAGATCGTCATTAGCTTAATTTAAACGCGCAGCTGCCCCACGTACCGTCACGTCCGCTAGTGCGCGTTTTAGTTCCGCATTTTCGGCTCTGTACTAATCTAGTGCGGCATACCCTTGCTAGCATGTATGTCGCCATTAGTCTAAATCACGCGAGAGTCTCCACAGCTGCGCATTTAGCTCATTAACTTTGTCCCGTTCTACAGCCAGATGGCCGCGCGTCTAGTTGTGATTCCATATTTCCCATTCAAGTATGTGTGATAGTTGTAGGTAAAGATCAGGTGGCGTGGTTGTCCCGCAGCTTCGAACGGTGCTTGCTGATGAGCCAGTCCAGGCAGAGTTGCGAACGTGCTCAACGTTTTCCTGCGCTTCACCCTGCTGTTGCCATAAAAGAGTCGGCCAGTCCACGGGGACAGCTGTTCCAGCCATGTCTACCTCCATGATGGTTGTGATGTTTGGTAAATAACGAGTCGAAAAGATTGGAACTCGCTGTGCGGTTGTAGCAGGTTTGCTAGCTGCATCGGTTTGGTACAAGCAGCTAGCTAAAGCTTTATAGCCTCGTTTCGAACAGAAAACTTGATACCTGTTATCCGTTTCCAGTATCTGACCAATTCTAGGGTCCGCAACAGCAAGACCGTGTTCTGCTATCAGATTCAGGATACCAACAATCGCAAAAGAATACGTGCAAGGCCATCTTGGTATTTAAACAGAGTTATTCACCTCCAACTGAACTCTCAGATTTGCGAGGGAATGTAGGAATGCTGTTTCGATATGGCTTCAAACTCTATGGGAGAGGCTTTTCAACGACTTCCACGGCCTCAGGTCCCGACTGCGGTGGCTTTGATAGAGCGATCTTTGAAAAAAGCAAAGCTACCAAACGCCAGTATTTCATATGACCCGTGGGAGACTTTATCACATCTAGGAGACTTGACCCAAGGAAAACGTAAACTATCGCTCTGCCTTCAGAATGGACAACTAGTAATTATCAAAAAAGTCAATCCTGGCTCTGGTCATCAGGAATTAGAAAAAATAAACAAGATATCCGATCATCCACACGTAGCGACAATAAGGCAGGTCTTTAAATCAAAAGAGTCCATACTTTTCCAATATGACTACACCCGCTTCACTCTTGAAGAGCTTCTCAATGTCCACGTTTTCCTCAACGAGTCTCACATAAGAGCAATAGCAAGCGCTGTAGGTTCACTTATCAAATACAATCTAAAAGCTAATCATGTAGGTATTTCTTGCTATAAAGCACATTGCTCAGGTTAGTATTATTCACAATTCTGTCTCCATAAGCACAATACGCTTTTGTAGGAGGAGTGGAAAGCCTCAACTATATAAGTTCACTACGTTTTTGATAGTGTGCAAGGTTGACTAGAAGCCAGCGGATTTTAAGGATTGTTTATGGAAAAGCACTAAACTTACCCCAAATGCTAATCTCGAGCAACTTGGAATAGTGGTCCTTAAATGCATGAATAGACTCCCGAACGAGAGCCTACGAGACCTTTCCGTCATTCGCAAACAAAGAGAATCCAATAAGATATTTAGTCTTAGTAAAGGAGAAAAGTGGAGTGGTTACAAACTCCTCGTAGACTTTCTAGACAACATGTTCAATAGAACAATACCCGCGCTTGCTAAGCTTGAGAAGCCCGTAAGTGATGATGATTATAAAGACCCTGAGCCCACACTAACACGAAACAGCATCGATACATAGCACGAGATCCCAGTTTCAGCGACCTTATCCCGTTTCTTGAGTTGGTGCCGCTGGAATGCTTATCAATTTGGCGCCCAGGCGTGGCGAAGTCGTAGAGCTGCATAACAAGTACTTGAAATATTATTAGAAAATGTCGGACTTGGCAGTACGGCACAGTAGGCGTGATGATCTTTTCAATTTCAGCATTAAGTATATATCTAGCTTGATCAATGCTATTTTTCATTCAAAAAGCAATGGAGATGGCAAAACAAGTAGCCACCAAAGAGTTGCAAGTCTATGAAAACGAAATTGCTTCCCCAACAAGCTGCTCACCAGTTCCGACAATGCCTCTCACCGACAGCTCCACCCAGACAGAGCTCAGCCCTTCCTTTTTCAAGTTCAATCCAATGACCGACCCTTTCCAGCCTGACTCAGTTGAGAATCAAGGTAGCTCTTCAAACGAAAACGACTGTTTTCTTGACCAGAACCATACTGTCGATATTCCTCTCATACCAGATACGCAAGGCATGTCACAGGACTTCAACTTTGACCTGGCTATGGATGCCAACCACGCTGCATCCATGGAGTACATGCCCATGCCTATGATCGATCCGATTCTCCCAACACCAACTATCGAATCATTGGAGCTCTCGATCCAAATCTTGTGGGCTGAGCATCAAATGAGAACTCAGTATCTAGAACAGTATGTGATTCGTGATCATGAATCTAAGCGCGTAGCTGATTGAGGCAAAGGCGATTGGCAGAAGCTGCCGCCGTATCCGAGACCCTTCGCAAGGATGTAGACGCGATGGCGGAGTGGATCCAGCGCATTTACGACCATCTCGATTCGTCGTTGGCAACATCCGCCCATACTGGAAACGGTTCACGGAAATGTGGCGAGTAATCCTGGATTGTATGTGCTAGCATACTGAAAACTGTTATGGATGGGTTTGCACCAGTGGATATCTACATAAGAACCTTAGCATGCAGTGGTCAAGCAAATCGCAACTTTGTACTACATATCCCATGAATTATGCCTTATTCCCCGCGATACAGACTGTTCCCTAATAAAGCTGCAGCACGTCGTGATCCATATGAATACAGCCACAATGACGATCGGCGAGCTAGCTACAATCGTCAATATTCCCATGATCGTCCATGCACCAATCAGTCTCGGTTCACACCACGAGTGCATTTTGCAAGGCCCGTAGTTCGCTCAATATCCAGAAAACCAACCCGAACTAAATACTTCTTCATGAACATGTTAGAGCACCATGTTGACCGATGCGATACCTGCGAGCCTATGTTAGATAATAAACTACCTTACGACTGTATAACAGGCCGGGCGTTGGAAAAGAACATCTTGCGGAACATATAGTTAGGCAAAGACGGCAGGATATGTGGCAGGGATGATGAGTGGGATTATGAAGTCTTGGTTGAAGTGAACAGGAGCTATCGAGCTGTTCTGACGTTGCTCCGACAAGTTTATGCCTGAGCGTGACGCCAAATGTTTTGATAGGTAGATCAGGGAAGGTACGGCGTGGTGTATGTATGTTTCTAGATATGTAACCGATGTTTCTATTCCTTGTTCGTCCTAGCAATATTCACGCTTGCCATGACGAATCTTTCAAGTAGCAGAAGGATGAGAACCCCTGCGAGAATACCCCCGCAGTTGCATGAACGCGCGTCAATTGTGTCGTACGACATCACTAGCGCGCTTATGGAAGCGAGTCTACAAGGCCTACTTCGTAGGTAGTGCCTATGCGGAACGCCTGATCTTCTCAACCAGCAAAACATGTTAAGTTGTTTCGCCACGCGAAGTTGACCAACGCTTATGGATTGGAAAGCTCTAGTTCAGACCTCAAATGCAGAAAAAGTAGCCACATGAACTGACTGTCCTGAATGCCGCCGGGTCAAATATCCCGCATGGGATCATGGAATGCAGATGTTCATGCTCTAAGGCCAATTGCACCGCTAGGAGAAGTATCCCGTACGGGACCCTGGAATGTGGATTGCGCCTTCCACGGGTATTGATGCCGTGGGGCTAATCTTACCGCCAGGACAAACATCCCGCACGGGATCTTAAAATTGCGCCTTGTATCCCGTACGGGACCCTGAATGCGGAGAATTACCTTATTTAAACCTTAGCGCCGTAGGGTGAACTGTGCCGCAAGGCCAGCTAGCCCGTACGGGATTCAAGGCGACAGTGATTGGGCTCTATGTCACTCGTCTCGTGCGCAAGGCTCATTCTCCACTGTGGCACAGTAGCAATCCCATACGGACTTACTTTCGGATAGAGATGCTGTCTTTAAACGCTGAGACGCGCGTTTAGCTCACGTCACTTGGGTCGAATCACACTCACGCTCTATAAGCCACCAACTCACTTTTAACACAAATGCAGTCTTAGATCGCCGTCACTGAGTCAACCTTTCACTAAGGAACATCTTTGGCGGCTAGCACGTATTGCTATGCAGAGAAACTCTCAACCAATACCGTCAGGTAGCAAGGTGTCCATGAACTTGCCGTGCCACACAAACGAGAAGGACTGAGAATTGAGAGTACAAGAAAAAAATGGGGTGAGAATTACCAAATCATTCTCTGTCACTTTTCTGTACCAACACACTGCGGCGTAAGCGCTTCAACTAGCCTTCGCCGCTTGCTTCCAAATTTATCTCTAGAACGACTGGGAAGCATTTATACTGACGTTTGTATCAGAATTTCTACTATGTCCACAATAAATTCGCGACTCTCACACTACTCCGCGCGAGACAGGACATCTAGTGCGTGTAAATACTTATCATCGCCAAACAAAGCTAACATTCAATAAGCATCGGTTCTAAAAGCTTCCTTCAGTGCGCACTCAACACCAGAGTACACAGGCGATAGCATGACGGCTCCAAACTCACCTACGTCATCCCATCAGTCGAACAAGGAGCTCCCACCGTCACCCTGGATTAAACCATGTTCCCCGAAGGCAGAAGTCTTTACCCAGTGTGAGACTTCACCAGCGCGTCTCATCTCCACCTCGAGAGTCCTACTCGATCCTGATCCTACTACAGTGTCGTCTCAACAGCTGAGCCGCGCCCCAAATATGGAAAATCACTCAATGAAAGCATCGGAGTCTACAGTCCTTTCGTTTCCTTCTTCCCGCACCCTGCCTGCACCTAATGGATTCAACAATTACATGAGAACGATGAAGTCAGAATCTCAACAGCACATCCCAATAGCACTGCCTCCAGCACGCCAGGTGGTTCGTAAACGCCGCGAGTTTCTTTTAGTTCAAGCCCTGAAAGACAGTATACTTAACTTTTCTAGAACCAACCTGGCCTTGCGGGCGTCTATAGCTGAGGAAGTGAGAAAGGGCGTTGAGAATACCTTAACGGGTATTGAAAAGGACCCTGTTCAAATCGTTATGGCGGTCGGTCCTCACGGGAAAGGCTATTAGAGCAGAATACACCAAGAATCTCATGGCCGTGCTGAATGGAAAACCCAGCCTCTTCATCAAATATACTCGAAGAAGGACATTGAGAGGATTCTATTCTATTGGGCTATTCATCAGAGCAATCTTTCGTATGGAGAAATCGCCTGCAGGTTGTATCTACCAGTGGGGGCACTTCTGTCTTGGATACTTGGATTCATAAATCGTGGAGAGGATATTTGAGTTGCAATTTCAAGACTGTATCTATCTTCGTACTACTGAACTAATGATATGGCCTGCCTACTAATCTGGAGTCTTTGCGAAAAGGATGTAAGCCTTATTTTATTTGTAACGTGAACCTGATATCTTGCTAATGTATGTTTCATCTGGCTGGTAAACACTTGTTCTGAGATGTATGTGATGAGGACTGGCCCTAATCGCTTGTCTGGCGCGCAACTCGAATTTGGCATCTCCACATACTATCTATTGTCAGGAAAATTTGGAAATTCTGCCGCGTCAAGCATACCTGTTAC
This sequence comes from Curvularia spicifera, assembly GCA_026262435.1. Classification (NCBI taxonomy): domain Eukaryota; kingdom Fungi; phylum Ascomycota; class Dothideomycetes; order Pleosporales; family Pleosporaceae; genus Curvularia; species Curvularia spicifera. The sequence goes on along the minus strand of JAODYB010000012.1, from coordinate 25,873 downwards.
TAGCATATTCCCTGCTTCAGCACCCCATTCACCTTTGATGAACATGGCCATGTCAAGTGAGCCAAATATGGGGAACATTCTCGGTTCACTTATTCTCGAATGATTAAGTCCACCCTCTGCGGCGCCTTCCGTTTCATTAGGGCACAGCAAGTATATGGTCAATATCTTTCGATAGTCCATATTATTGAGGGTGTCAAGGAATTCTTTTGCCCACTGAATTTGGTCTATTCGGTGTCAGCAAGAAACGACACCCAAGTTGCGGGTTCATAATGACCTATTGTTTCGAGAAACCAAAGAAGAGTTAACCTTCTTACGCGTGCTGTTTGTTAGTTATGAGCCAGAAGTAGATGGCGAGTCATATAAAGATGTGCGGCGATACCTACACTGCTAGACATAAGAAGAACCTTATCGTAACGGCTTAGCTCTTTGTCATCCATGCCCCCGTAAGGACCATCTATTATTGCAGGCGTAGTTACATTAGTAAACCCAAGCTTGCGTGTAAAGCCCCGACGACGTTAGACAAGTAGTATTATTAATTTCAACTAGTTTTTCTCGTCATGCTCTGCCCATGCGATCATGAACGGATAGAACTCAAGCAAGCCCAAACCAAGACCACGAGAGTGTGGTAAAGAGAGGTATATAAATTGCCCTAGAATGACGTGCCAAGGTTTTCGTACTTCCACACGGACCTTGTAGGTCTCTTCTTTGTAATTTCCGTTTAACTAGAAGCGAGTAATCATCGCCTGGCAACGAGGACCCGAGCCCGCATTCCGGTAAAGACAGTAAATCACCCATAATATCTTTTAGAGCATGAAAAGAGATGCGGCAGAAGATACGCACGCGATAACATATGGGCTAGGCCTATTCAGATACAGCCAGAGAAAGACAAGTAGAGCTACGGATGCTATTGTGTAGAGCCGTAGGAATAGCTCATACAGCTTGCGCCAAATATATACAAAAGAGCACACTACAATCGCCCCAGTAAGTGAAATTAACTATTAAGATCAGAATCTTGGAACAGGTTCGTTATACAAAGTAGCCTACTGTTATGTCGATTGCGCGTAAAGTCTTGCGACGCTAAAGAGTGCTCAAGACCCCATGTATTACGCCCTCAAGAACGCAAACTCGTCCTATCCAGCGGTGTACGAGGTAGTAGTCGTTGTGAGATAACTTCAGAAGTCTATCAGCGAACAAATTCGTTCTCCCTCCAAAAAAAAGGACAACAAGGTTAGTTATACACAGTCCCGCAAGTCGTATAGAGAGGTCGACTCGAGAATTTACAGCAATAACCGCGCCAGCGACATTTCCAACTAGTATACAAAGTATTGCAAGAGCTACAAAAGTTGTGATATCCGAGCTTCCATTCACTCTTGCCACAACGACTGTGTGTACGAGCCATTTAGAGAGAACGGAAAATATACGGTCACGAGCTCGAGCTGTCAGAAACCAATAAAGCCGCCAAGTAATGACAAGACCAAGGATGGAGATATATGCAATCGCGTAGATATACAGAGCCTGCATGATAGCCAGAGTGCCAAGAAATATGTTATGTTTATGAAGATCCTTTGAAACTTTGAAAGTTGTATGTGTGCCTCATGGCACTTCTGCTTTGCAATACGCGGGAGATAGCCGTCAATTTTGTAGCTGCAATTATCTCATGCCACTTACCTAAATATATCTGCACTCTTAGAACTTTGAAGATCGGCTTACGGAAACCGAGTTACGGAAATCCGTATGTAAAATTGTGATGAGCCACGTTAGCCGCCGCACTATTACTGTATCTGGGCTATTCTTAGTGCGAGGTACAATTCGCTTGATAGCCGCTGATGCGGCGCGTCTACGGTCAAATCAGACCAAGACGCTAGCGGCCATGGTCCACTTCTTTAATCATGCTTGTATTAGCGTGCATGTGACCTAGTTGGTGATTCCTACATATTACTACTGCTTGTAGCTATCCTAATACCTGTAATCAGTTATCATTGCAACCTAGAAGATGGCCAAACCCACTCCACAGAATCTTACGCGCACGTTCAAAGATCGAAGCATTAGCATTTGTCGCAAAGCCGCAAAGCTCCATGCGATTAATAGTAGCATCCGCATATCCATCATCATTAAGAAACCCGGCCAGCAGCCCTTTATATTTTCCTCCGAGGAGCAAGGCTTTCAATGGCCAACATTTATAGAACAATATGTGCGTTCCATCATCTCAGTTTTAAATGCTACTAACAAAGTTACCATAGGTAGATAATCAGGCACCAGTCGTAAAACGACCGTCCCATTTCGTATCTTTGAATGAGGGCCTTTCAAGGGGACGATTGAAGGCAATAGAGTCTTCTTCTTTACCCTTCTCTCCACCGCGACCACAAACACCAGAGTCAAGCCATACACCAGAAGGCAAGAAGAGCGAGGATGATCAAGATGATTTAGGTCAATGGAACTTTCGGGGGTTTCCTACACCATATGCTAGTCCAAACCGAAATCCTAGTCCTCTTCCACCGCGAACGACTATCGTACTCCCCTCAAAGAGAAGGCGACTAGAAAGTGACGACGGGAATGTGTAATGGGACGACGGCATATCATACTCTGATACTACCAGTATACTAACGTCCATCCCTACGTGCCGGGACGCACGGTGTAACGGGACACGTTTTCTTTCGGGTGCCCGGATTGCACCCACCATGCCTATAAACTGACAGGTCTGGTGTGCATCAATTCTGTAGCTCTTGCTTTTCTAGTTCATCGGCCTCCGACTTAAAAAAGCGCGTCGTTAACCGTGCTATCGCTGGTTACCTTAACGTTATCTTTTAACTCTTCTCTAGTACCCCCTGTTCCTTTACGAGAGTACTTATTTGTGGGAAGCTCGGTAGGCTAGAAAGAAAGCTAGAATAGTAGAGATTAAGACTGTAGCCTTATAAGGTCGATTTAGAGTAATAAGTATATATCCCGGCAGTTTCTCCGCGTAGACGGCAAGATTGTCAAAACGCGTTCTCTAGGACGTGCGCTATTAGTAGCACTTGGCATGCAGATAGCTTGCAGTAGCGTGCTCAGATATCGCCGTACGCTATTACAACGAATTCAGCGCTATACCTATAGTAGTCATCTACTAAGAATAGCTATGGCGCATGCCTACGGCTTTCTAGAAGCCTCTATGGCTAGATGCTTAGCCTAACCATTACAACGCGACCTTAGCCGCCGTTCTTCTACTAAGAAATAACGCAGCGGCGCTACTCTGGTATCGGCCCTCCTCCGGCCAATAGTTAATTAGAGTTTTCTTTCTGGTCAGTGTTACTCCGCGGTTAACGTCTGTCCCTCCATGACGGATATTAGATAGGTCAGCGCTATATGTCAGCACTGGTTACCGCGTCTAGGATTCGTGTAACCAATTAGCGCGTAGTGTGTCCTGTACAGTGCCGAAGGTTTAATTAGAAGAGAATGTAATGGGCTGAACGCCCTTTCCCTCCTATACTCGTCTACGACCTCGTCTACTCCATCTGCCCGGCCCGATTGTTGCTCTAGCAACTAGTATTGTATATAGATAGCTACGTAGCTGAGAGCTTAGCTCTCTATCGAATACAATCTTGTTACCTTGGCCTGTCTAATCGTGCTCCCGAGCTTAAGACTACCCTCCTGGGTCGCGCCCCTTACAGAGAAAGCGTCTTGTTCCACCGTGCATCCCTGCAATTAGGGATGGACGTTAAAATAAAAACTTATGAGAGTTGATAACAACGAGTGTAACAATGGAATGCGTCCGCCCTTTATACCTATTGCTTCAAGATCTTCTATCCCTTCCTACGCTGCTATCCTGGATGGCCAGCCTTGGCGAGATGTCACATAACGTGATCGCCGCCCCGCGGTGATCATTACCTTCTGACGTGGCCCACGAGTGGTCTACAACCCCCGTGTCTTTGTCAAAGAGAGAATCCTTCTTTGTTACCTTGTAACAGCAGAATAGATGCGCATTCTGTTTGTCTATATATAAGCATATTGTGGATAACGTCCCCCCCTGCGACCCGCAAGTCCCCCCATGCCGCAAAGTATCTGCGATTTGAGTATCTTAGAAGTCGCGCTATCGCTAGTATCGCTCCGCGTTAATGAAACACTTATACTTAAGGTTATTCTCTACAAACTCAGAAGAGTGGTTGGAAATATTACAACGTGTTTGGTCCTGTTGTCGCCTATTCCGTATCGGCCAGTCTAGGGTTGATCGGCTTCACACCCCTGTCGTAGCATGATATATACAAGATTTCTACATATCAGAGAAATATAAGTATACCAATATGAGAGAAGAAGATATCTCTACATTTATCTAAAGTCTTGTCTTTGAAAAAGTTGTGTTCCGGACTTGTCCGAGTTATGACCGTGATTCTGTTCTATTCGCTTGTAACTTTAGTGTGCTTACGTAGATAGCGCACCTGTTTCTACTAGGTCGGATCGGGCCAAAGTGTGGCGCTCAGTTCTCGAAGCATCCATTTGATCACGTGCTGATCTATTTCTGGCATCAGAGCGCGTTCCTTCGACTTTTGCTGACGTGAGACAGAAGTTTTCCAGGCGCTTCACCACTGCGCCATCCCCCCCAAGGATAAGGATAACTAACGTAATAACTAAAGACTTGTACACTTTCCTATCGGCCCTCCTCAAGCTTATGGTCATTTATAGTTTTCTTTCTAGCTCGTATCGCTCCACTGCTGACGTCTATCCCTCCACGACGAACATTAGGGGCGTCTGTCTTGAATCTAAATAATTACAGTTGTCGCAATTCCGTCGCCTAGAGTCAGGGGTTCAGCTTCACCGGCAATATACTTGGTTGCAGGATAAAGTTTTGTAGCTAGCCCGTGCCTCTTCGAAAGACACTAAGCTTTTTCTATCTCGATACACTCTTGATAAGCCAATTGCAGCTTTGTATTATATGACATCTAGGGGTTTGGGCTAATCCCAAGCCAAAACTGTATAGTCTCGGAATTACAAGACTTGGGCCGGCAACCAAGTAGTAATATCCGGCTTATGCACCGATAATATCTCCAAAACACGTTGTCAGCACTAACAAGGGGGCTAAGTAAAGGCTCTGAAGGGCTCACTAAGGTTTCTACTAAGAGGGCCTTGGTCTATTGTGTAATTCTCCCAAGACCTCTCTATATAACAAGTGGTGAATCCCTTTCAACTATCTGTACTGGAGACATTGCTTTCACCTTTGTTTAGCTATCATCGCCTCTATAGCACCTACTCTACATAGACACAATGCGATTTTCAAATGTACTTCTTATACCTTCTTTTATAGGCCTAGCAGCTGCTTGGATAAATACCCAAATTTGCCATTCAGCTGACCCCAAGTGGGGAGTATGTATTTTCATTATAGCATAAAATTTCTGCAACTATTCATAGTATTGACGCAAGCTACAGACTCCAGGAAATTGCAATGCACAAGATCTTGCCTGGTGTCAAGCCGGTGGCCCTTGTGGATATGTAAGTTGAGTACTTATTCCAAATTTTACTGTAAAGGTAACTAACATAAGATAAGTGCCCTGGCAAGAAGTTTCAATCAGCATGGGCAAATCCTAACGGTGGTTGTGATTGCTATTGTGCTTAATGTACCTGATAGGAGAGTAGTTATAAGATAGTTACAGATAGTTGTATAAAGATGGAGGACAACAGAAATATTGTACATGATTGTGCTTCAAACACAACCACGCACCTGCGCGTGCGAGAGTTGAATTTGGTATTAGTACGCTCAGCTTGTTCAGAAAATGAGCTATCGCAGAGGTATACTGTGATTATGTTCAAGGCTAACTCACCTAGTATTTATCGCGGAGGGATAGACGTCAGCAGTAGAGTGACACGAACTATTAACTAACTAACTAGTTAGTTAACTAGTTACGAAACTTGGGCCTTTGCTATTAAGCCAGCGAGGCGTTATCGTAATACAAGTGCACGAGAGATTGTGATTATGAGGCCAAAGCTGACTACCACGTGATCTTCAACTTGCTGACAGGATCTCGGCGCTTACATAGCCACAGGGCTTCAAAGCCACAAGCTTGGCGCGGTGAAAATTACGCCGTAGACGGTCCTATACTAGTCATATGCGGAAGCTGCTCGCTGGAGAAGTACCGACAGGGGTGGCGATCACGCATGAATGTGAGCGCTACGCCGCACCAAGGGCTGGGATTAGCTCTGCAGCATGGCTGAAGGTTTCCTTAGTACATACAACTTTATTGCTTAGTATGGGGGTGCAATAGAATAAGATGGAGGCTATGTGCAGTGGTGTCACAGCTGCGCTCTAGAAAAAGTGTCTTTTGCGCATCAGCGCGGATTCAACAGCAATAGCGTATTTTTTGTAAAAAAAGATAGCTACACCCATAGAAGAAGGTAAAAAACATAGCCAATCTATGAAGAGAGTTTAAAAACAGCGCGTTGATAGAGATATCGTATCCCAACGATGAAGTACCCCTCTTTTCTTGCGGCACGGGGGGATTTGCGTGACGCAGGGAGGGACGTTAGTCCGAGGATCCAGAAGAGAATGTGTCCCGTTACACCGTGCGTCCCGGCACGTAGGGGTGGACGTTATAGCTGTAGAGTATAAAGAACCACACAGCCGAATAGGTCACAAGGGCAAGGTAGCCATCTAAAATCTCACTCACAACTCTAAATTACAGGGGTCATGCCTGTCTATTTTCATCGTTCACTAGAGCCTGATCGAAGCAGCAGCAGGACTACACGTACTAGCTCACTATGCATTCTAGCACATAGGGAGGAATATTATGTTCTTTCTTTCAGTTCACTCCTCTGTAATAGTGTTTTATCAAAGTTATTCAGCTTCAAAACGTGGTAGGTGATAGGAAAAAGTGGTCAAACTCTCAGTTAGCTAAAACCTTATTGTACTAGGTAGTGGGCCAGCTTGGCTGTTACGGTCCGATAAAGAAGACACTAAAAGCTGACATCTGTTGCGAATAGAAAGTTCATACGCGTCTAAAAGCTCATAACCTTGTTATCGCCAGCTATAAAATTCTGAACTTTGCTCAATATTAATCACCAATCCACATACGTTCAACTTCTTCTCTATACATTACTCTTTCCTCACAACATTTATCCAAATACTACTCCGTGTACAACTAGTTATCCAAAACTTCGTAAGTCGTCAGCAATTTCTAACCTTTAAGTATCTCTAAAATATTTAATATATACGTATAGCTAACTCTTTAGATATCTCAGATATGAGACTATCACAGTTCTTATTTACAGTCTTCGCACTGGTCCCATTTGCTACAGCTGAAGTAGCATGCCTTTACTCTGGAACGGATATCAACGGCTTCCCAGGGAGATTTATATGTTGCGATAAAGGACCTCAATGTGACACTTCATTTAATGGGAGACCCCTTGTCACTGCCGGCCAGTGTTCGTCAGGCATGCCAGTATGCCGGTAACGTGTTACAAAGGTAACAGGCCAGAAGGATCACCTCCCTTATGGCTGACCGCGAGTGGTGGGAGACCCTCGGGATGTCAGCAGGTAAGCAGCTTCCGCGGGGTGGCAGTCACGTGACGTGCCATCTCGCCAAGGCTGGCCATCTTGCCAAGGACAGATGGACAAGATGGCAGGATCAGAGGCAATGGATATAAGAATGGGTTGGATTTCATTATTACACTCGTTGTGGTCAACTCATAAGTTCTTCTCTTACACAGATTGATACTCAGTTATTCTATCTACCAATAGAATTGATTGTCTTTACTACCGGTTAAACATCCATAACTCTTTTCCACCAGAATTACTCGGTAATCGCACGGACATCCGCCAGTGTAACAACGTCAGTTACTTGCCTATATATATTATACTACACTAGAATAATCAGTTCAGATTATTCTCGTGCTTACCTTTTGCTGGTGGGCTGGCTACTGGCCGAGTGGTTGTCACGTAGTATTGACTTAGTGGGCGCTGGTGCTTACATCCATTACAGCCAGCAGCTGTCTCGCCCTCACCCGGATCGAGATTAGAGAAGTATAGCGTAACCCCGTGTAACACACCGGAATCGGATCCGATTCGGATCCGACTAGAACAGGTATATATTGAGACTCTGCCTGTAGTTCTGTAGACTTTTGATATCCTTTCGTACAAGGCCTATAGGTGTCTATTCGAATCAAGGCTCTTCTGCTGTCCCACGCACTCCCATATGCCTCTGAGTGACGCTACTGCCGATACTGATCCGACTAGTCTTGCCTGCGCCGTTACACCAAACCTCTGACAATTTCTTAGTAGATGAACGGCGGCTAAGGTCGCATTGTAATGGTTAGGCTGAGCATCTAGCCATAGAGGCTTCTAAAAAGCCGTAGGCATGCGCCACAGCTATTCTTAGCGTCAAATTCGTTATAGTAGCGTATAGCAATATCTGAGCACGCTACTGCAGGCTGTCTGCATGCCAAGTGGTACTAGTGTAGGTGGTCAATGCTGCAACACCATCTCGGAATGCAACACCGACTGTGTATATAGGCTCTCACACAAATGAGGCTGTACAGTCCCACACAAAAGCTGATATCACTAGATTTTTCGGTGGAGTACTCTGCTAGTGATATAATATATTTCTATCTACTCGTATTTCTTCGGCAGCTTAATATTCCGGCCGCGCGTGGTGGTTTTGGGCGGAGGCTTAGGGGTCGGCTCCACAACACTATCACCACTTTAAGCAGCCGCAATATGACGACGCCTTGTACTTTTTAACTTATAAGATGATAAGTCTTTTCAGATAGATGTATATTATGTATCCCGAAGTTTTTTTAAAGTTGCAGCAGCGCGTTCTTCAGCTTTGCGTGCCCTCGCGGCAGCTAGCTGCGCAGCACGTGCCTCACGCTCCTTTGCCCTTGCTACCTTAGCTACCTCACGCTCTATCTTTGCTTGTTCTTGAAGCTGCTTTCGGCATGCGGCAGCAGCAGCTCGCGCCTCTCTATCCTGCTCTTTTTGGAGTCTTGCTGCCTCCTCTTCTTGTTGTTGTACGGCCTCACGCTCTCTGGCCTCTCTAACTGCCCTAGGGCTCCATATTACTGCTAGGCTCTGGTACTCTTGGTGTTGTTATAGATCTAGAACCTTATTATGCTTTTTTAGGCCTTTTTTAGTGGCAATTATGTAGCGTAGTTACTCGTTTTAAACGTGTAGGAGCTCGTTATTAACCTAGAGTGAATAGAAAGCCTCTTTCACCCGTTTTGCTGCAATTATAGACGTATCTGGCACTGCAGCTTCTACCAAGTTGGCAAGATGCCTATATGTATCTCCATCACCATGGTCTCCAACTTCTGTATCTATATTGGGTTGTGGGGAGGAGCTAATAAGATGTTTGAGAACGGCTTCGGCGTTGCGTGGATGAACTCCTGTAGCTGCGAAACTGCTTAGTATATTATCAGATATGAACGCAGATGTATAAGCAGCCCAAAATAACTGTAAAAAGTCACTTTTCTGCATATCTAGCAACGCTTGGCTGCGGTGGAGGAATTTATCCAGTTCTTTGCCGTACGCAGTTGCCAGAGGCCCAAACACCGCAACGTCGAGCGGTTGAAGCCGGTGAGAGGAGTGCGGAGGCAGTACAGCGAGTAGAATCCGATGGGCATCGCAGTAATCGATGAAGGAAGGCGTCACGTGGCTACCGTGGCCGTCAAGCAGTAGAAGCCTCCAGTCCCGCTTTGCCTTCTCTTTTGTCTTGCGGTTAAAGACCTGTTCAAGCCAGGCCAAGCCAATCTCATTGTTGCTCCACCCTGTCGGACTTGTGCAGCAAAAAAGCTGGTGTTTCCCCACCTCTAGGTCGTGTAACCAGTTGTCTCGAAGCCCGCCTTTGCCTTCATAGATAACGACGGGATCTACCCAGCTTCCATCGGCGCAGACGCAACCCATGACTGTTATCTAGTCTCTGCTGCCGTCTTGGAGAGACGCAGATACCTTCTTCTGGTCCTAAAGAGGCTTTGAAAAGACTCTTTTAGACCGTAAAGTTACCCTAAGGAGGAAGCCCTTCTTATCTATATTGTAGATATTGTGTGGCCTAACATCGTACTAATTAAGTTTTTTATAAAGGAGACGGAAGTAGTTACGGTAGTCTTCTATATTATTAGCTTTATAGCGATCCCGATCAATCCTAGTAGTGGTTTTGTTGGTAATAGCTTCGCGGTGCCTTCGTAAGAAACGTGTAACCTAGCTGTCTAATGGCTCCTATAGCGCAAGTGATGCGACATATTTTTTAATTATAGCTCTTGTAGGTGGTAGCATGCGGGCTGATAGTCTCTGTATATGCTTTACAAGCTGTTTCTCCTGTGAGGGAGTGAGTAACGACTGGTTTTTGGCGACAGCTTCACAGGACTGGCATTGGCGGTGGTGTCGGCGCGTCAAAGTTGATACTGTTACACCATACTTTTTAGCAACTGCGCGATATGAAATTTGACCTTCATTATCTTGCGAATTAATTTCTGCAATCGCTTTTGATAGAGCTATTATGGTGGTGGAGATATCACGCGTTGAAATTAGTGGGTTGCTATTTTGATGATGCAGTCGGGTGTTGCATTCCGAGATGGTGTTGCAGCATTGACCACCTACACTAACAGCGCACGTCCTTTGGTACGCGTTTCGATGATCTTGCGGTCTACGCGGAGAAACTGCCAGGAAATATATGCATTGCTCTAAATTGACTTTTTAGGACTGTATACTTAATCTTTGCTATCCTAGCTTCCTTTCTATCCTACCAAGCTGTTCGCAGAAGTATACTGTCGCGGATGAGCAGGGGGTGTTAGAAGAGAGTTAGGAGAAAGCATCAATAGAAACAGTGATAGCACGGTTAACAACGCGCTTTTTCGAGTCGGAGGCCGATGTGCTAGGAGAGCAAGAGCTGCAGAATAGATGCGCATTGTGTTTGTCTATATATAAGCATGTTGTGGATAGTCCGAGGATCCAGAAGAGAATGTGTCCCGTTACACCGTGCGTCCCGGCACGTAGGGATGGACGTTACATAGTTGAAATCTAACATCATCCACTTTCTGGCTCATTTTCGGGAGATAGAGGACATGAAGACGTGTTTCATCTCAAAGGTAACTAATTATCACGCATCACTGCTCTACAGCTCCTCATCGTCAGTTGGAATAACCTTTTCTGCTCGACCTCTAGTGTAGATCTTGCGAGTTGCAAGAACAACATCAGTGCCCCCAAGCTCATTTTCTAATCTTCTTTTTTTTGTTCCATCTCCTTGTTCAATCATATGTCTCTGCGCACCCTGTGCAAGCCTTAAACCTTCTTCGCCGAGTGTTGCAATAACATCTTAACAGGCGCCCGTGGAGATGTAATTTTCTAGCACAGTGTCTTTACTAACCAAGATGCTCCTATACATAGTACAAGCCGCAAATATGTACGTGGGATTAATATTAGTAATGTACTTTCCTTAAACGATCATGGCTCTTAGGTCATGACCGAAGTATTCCTTAGCAGCTCCCAGAATCGCTACGATCATTGGAACAGCCTCTAGCTCGTCTTTGTCTACTTCAATACTAATTCCCTTGGGTAAGCCAGTATCGTCATGGGACTCAGCGAGAAATATCTCATATTTGGTCCCAAGATATGGTCTCCATACATTGTGTAGCTCGCGTTCCCTTAAGTCGTTTAGAAAGGCTTGTTTAGGGTCTTCGTAATCGGGTTCTGTGGGTATCGTTTGAGCAAACAACTGTTCATGGTGAAAACTTAGAGCATTTCTTTCATCATTCACAGCCTGTATGTTTTTCTTGTGCTCTTCGTTCTCTTCGAGAAGCCTCAATTGATCATTTCTCAGCTTCTCAAGTTCATCTTGAGCAGCAGCTTGATTGGCTTCCAGCTTCTTCCTATCTCTCCGGAGTGTGAGTACAAGTGCCTGAGACGTATTTATTGTCTCGTCTTTCTGCCGCGCTGTAGTTTCAAGTGTTCCAATTCTTCTCTTGAGCGTTTCATTTTCAAGACGGAGGCGCTCCGTCTCTTGTTGGTTTGACTGAAATGAAGCAATTGCATCCTTTTCTCTATTCCTTTGGTCTTGTAGAGAGTTGTACCTTTGCTGTAAATCTATCTTTTCGGCTTCAAGCTCCTGATTGCGTTTTTGAAGATCTTGAATATCAGACTGGATGGAATTCATCAGACTTCTGTTAACGTTCTCCTGGTCTTTGAAGAATTGACAACTTTGTTGGAGATTGAGCTTTTCTGCTTCAAGCTCCTGGTTGCGCGTTCGAAGATTTTCATGCTGAGATAGGAGGTTGATATGATCACGATGGAGGGCTTCTGTCTCCGCATTTGACCGTTGTACCTCTTCGGGCGTGGCCACACCTCTCGTCTCTAGATCCATCGGGTCGTTATCGGAAGTAGAATCATGTATAAGTATAGGGTGCTGAGTATCACTGTACTAGTCCAGGTTAGGCATACAAAGCATGGAATAAGAGCCCTTATACCTACCTCTATAACAAGATTTCCAAAAAGAGAACTAAAAACATCACGTCGTATTAATATCCAGTCGGCCTCAGTGGGTTCCTTGTTGTTATAGATATTTGGGAGATACAGGTTCTGTTCGTCTATACGTAAGTCATTTTCGTAAGGCCGACCACTTCGTCTTTCTTTCTCGAGATGACCAGAGGCCACGATTTGTGAGTGCTGTGACTCATCATCTACTATTCGACTGACGCGTACGACCTCTTGGACCTGTTTTTCATAAGATGACGATGACAAAGGGCTTGATTTACGGAGATGTTCGCGAGCAAGATCAGTATATAGGTCAGATTTTGCCAAAGTCTGAGCCATTTTTAATTTAAAGCCACGCATGACGGAGAAGCTCGCTAAATATTGCCAGAGGACTAGATTTAGTCCTTCTATAGCTGGCTTTACTTCACCAACCTCTTTTCTTAGTGTAAAAGTTGTAAGTTTATCAAAGTAACGACCACAAAAAGCCCATAGCTCAACATATGACACCCAGGCCGCTTCTTGTTAACTTAAAATAGATGTTATTTCGGCTTCTCGGAACTTTACAATTTAGACATTTCTCTTCTCTGGCGGAAAGTAGCAAGCCATAAAGCTCGAACGAATAGTGCGTCTCATATTACTGCCCACCAATTTCTTCAGCGCTTCACATATCGGTTCGATGTATTTGAGTGTCTCGAAGAATATCCAAAGCAATGGTATCAAACCTCCGACGGAGCATATGTTCTCTGCTAATTGCTAACGAATTTCACCATCTAGTTGAGAAGGGAATATCACATTCCGCTCAAACAGGTCCAGCACGAGTGCTTTGTCGATATGGGAGCTTTTCGGCGCCAGTAGCTCAAGGTTCTCTACAGTAACTGAATCAACCGTAGAAAATAGAAGAATAACATTTCTACATGTTAAAATCTTCGTCCAAACCTTCAATATGCGATTAAGATAGTGAGACATCTCCTAGGACGATTAGAAAGATCGTAATATCTCGAAGTCAACGTACCTCGTCGCATTTCAAGGTAAGAAGTCTATGCAGAGCACCAAGTTGTACTTTCGTCCATAGCCCAGGCATTTCAAGAAGATCATCAAAGCCAGATATGAGTGTTCTTCTTTTGAAGAGCTGGCGAAGATCCTTCGGTTTTAAGTTGTCTAGTCTTGTCCACCATTTCATTTCTTCTTCTACTTTGTTTTCTCGGTGATACAAGCGTATCCTACGAAAGATTTCGCCATCTGATAGTCTTTTCTCGTTTCCATATGACTCAACAATGTGACAAAGAACAGGAGTTGGAGTTTCTATTGTAGTGTCACTACATGCACACGTAGAGTTTCAATGTACCTACCACTTGAGAACAGCCTCACCACCCACCACTTGTCATTCTCGTCTAGGAACCGATCTGCTGCTCTTATACGATGCAATCCGTTGAGGCATTTCAATTCTCCAAGTTCCAGAGTTGGGGCATCTCCAGGTGAGCTGATCTTTTGGAGAGCTTCCGTTGCTAGGCCAATAGCGCGTAGTGCTGACGTGAGACGGTCGTCCTCTACGATAGCATCAATGATGTTCTCATCTTGAAGCCTCAAACATCCGGCCTTTTCGAAAATCTTCTGTAGTCTGCTAACATTCTGCTGAGACTCCTCGCGATGTTTGCTCAAAAACAGCTGGTGTTCGAACTGCAGACAGTCAAGGCGGACTCGAACTAGGCCTCGAAAACATTGTGCTTTGTGCTTAGCTAGAGCAATGTCGTCATGAATTCCAATGGCCATTGTAATATTTTGGGATCCAAGTCGAACTTGTAACAAAGTAAACGTTTGTTTTTGTTACTGGTGGTGGCTATTCTAGGGCTGGTTAACCGTTATCCGATTACGGAACTTGTCAAAGATCGGACAACCGAAAACCGAATCTGGAAGATCTCGACATAAAAGCAAGGCTACGCAATGATTATTCGTTAGGAACAAAAATGGAAACTCTTCCATGGATCACCTGTAATACCTCCGAGAGGGGGAATACACTAATGTGTCACGAGCCATCCCAGCATATCACTAAGAACGTCAGGGACGACGCCAAACCATCTTACATTACCTTTCTGGGAAAACGATCCAAGGCAATTTTGTTAGACCAGATACTAGGCAACAATGAAAATGTACCCGTCCACAAGCAAGTATATCTCTGGTCTTCGCCACGCCTGCGAAGTGGTGGTTCACCTATCGTGATCATCGACTGCAATGTCCAAAACACGACAGCACCGGACCCAAGCCCCGTCTACCAGGCAAGGAATGCGACAGCCTTCACAATTTCCAGCACAAGCAACATCAGCGCAACCTTGTGTAGAAATGTCTTCTCCCTATTTTCGAGTGTAATTTGCTGCTTTGTTGATGATCTTGGCGGGACTAAAGCTGCCGCCAATTGGCTCGCTCAGCAGCTAGTTGCGATGCCAGCGTCTAACTTGCAGGTGTTACCTCGTATCTTATTGGTCATGGAAACATCGTCCGACTGTTTCGATGAGACCATAGCTGCTGACACTGCTACGGGCCTTGTCATCGAAGCTTTACAAGGCAAAAATGACTATTTAGGCGAGCATTATAGCGCAAAGCAGCGTTTAGGTAAAGTTGAAGTATTAAGATTACGGTCTTCGAAGTCTACTACTGTTCGCGGACGAGCTTTAAAGCGACGTTTATTAATGTTGTCTCAAGATGCGATGCGCGAGCGAGCCAACTCCTACATGCAATTCAGCTTCTTACACTTTCGTAACCTGTCCCTGGAAATCTTGCGCTGGCTCTGCTATGACTCTCCAAAACCGTTCAGCCTCGTCGATATTACTAGGCCCGTTGGGTTTTCTTGTGACCTCCTGCGTCATTGTTTGGAGGATTTTTTAAAGCAGATGCCCTCTCAAGCTTGGCTATGGCATTTTGCAGCACCTCTGATAGCATCCGCTCTACTGCTTGCCAGTTACCCCCCAGGTGCACATGGTAGAACTCCTGCTCCCTTCGATGTCTTTCCATCGCTAAAAATAGTAGACTTTGCGCCAGAATATCTATTCGAGAAGATCTATGCTACACCCTGCCGTACTGCAATATCTTCGTATACCTCTTTCCCGAGTATCCAAGAGAAGTTTGTTTCTGCGATTTGTTCTAAATTCAGTGCCATGTTCGACGACTATGGAGTTACTAGCCTGGCCTCTCGTGAATATCATCGGAAAACTCTCACACGTCATCATACTCATTTAACTGAGTTCAAAAGCCATCGATCTTGTTTCAGCTGCTTTATGCGGATGCCTGAAAAGGTCTTGCCTTGCGGACATGCGCTATGCGATCCTTGCATCCGGGCTCTTGGAATACGCTCTCGTTTTAAGAGGAATACATACGATATACCTAAGTGCATTCTATGCGGTATTAATTACCGTAACTCAACATTTCGCTTTGTACCTCCTACTACGGGAATTCGAATTCTCAGTGTCGACGGTGGGGGTGTAAGAGGTGTCATTCCGTTAGCTTTTCTTCGTCATCTTGACACGCTACTTGCCCCATTCTGTTCCTCAGTAAAGGACCAATTCGATTTTGTTTGTGGTACATCAGCCGGTAATAGCTCACATCAGATTTAGGACAATAACCTTTGCTTACTTAGGCAGGTGGACTCGTTGTGATCGGAATGTTTCTGCTACAATGGAGCGCGTCCGAGTCCCTAGAAAGATTTGAAGACGTAGCAAAAAAGACCTTCCAAAGACGAAAAGCGATCTTCACGAGGGCCATCCAGTTGATCATGGGCTATGTACAAGATGGCCAGTACAGTTTAGCAGCAATCCAGGATGCCTTCAGAAAAGCTTTCAACTCACCTCTCCAAATGTTCAATCCGCTAAGGAACGACACCAAGGTTGCTGTCACCACCACAACAGTCAAAGATTCGCTACCTTGGCTCTTCACGAACTACAACGGTGGAAAACGGTCTAGTAACATAGGTTTGTTACGCAGTCATATAATGACATAGTTTCTAACCCGTGTAGGATATGATGTCGTCAGAGCCGATCGAGCTGACAGTGATGTCAGTGTGAGTGATGCGTAAGTGCCTACTTCCAATCTCTAGTGATAACATACTAACTCTTCTAGTGCATGCTGTACCTCCGCAGCGCCATGGTTAGTATAGCAGCTTTAGTTCTGGACTATTCTACTTACAATATTAGGTTCTTCAAACCCCAGGTTGTAGGATCGTTAGGCACGTTCCAAGATGGCGGACTGCAACACAACAATCCGGCAAGCATTGCGCAATAGGAAATGCAGTTTTTATGGCCGAACAAGCCTCAGCCAGACTACGCGCTTTCACTAGGAACAGGGACTTCATCATCCGCTCCAGTCAGCAAATCACCAACAATATCCCGCTTCTATATACAATTGTTCAAAAGTTTCATGCGTAATCTTGACGGCGAAGACGCATAGAAGCGGTTCTTGAATTCCATTCCACCTAGTGTACGACAGCGCTTTCATCGTCTCAACATCAGACTTACTGGCCCCGAACCTAGTCTTGATAATACAGTTGTAATACCCGAACTTAAAAGCAAGGTAGCGCAAACTATCGCCGAAGAGCGACTACTAGTATCTAGTATCTTTGACTCTATGATCGCATCTATATTCTATTTTAAATTGGATGACGTGCCCACGCTTAGAAACGCCGGTTATGACTGCAGCGGTCTCATATTCTGTCGACTAGATATTCCTCCTAAAGGCCTCCGCTACTTGTACAATCGCTTACTTCATACCAAGTCATGGTTCTTGATTCAAGGTAACCCAGTAAGTTGTGTGCGGAACAGAAACGTACCTAAAGGCCTACCGCCTTTTAGACGCCATATCAGTTTCCGGGTGGACACTCTAGAGGAGGCTCTCACAATGTCGATATGTAGTATAACATCTAAGACTTCACTCTTGAGTGGTTTCCCTACTAGTGTTCAAAAGCTCATTGAGGCTCAGCAGCTTCATAGCCCATTTGGGACTGTCGATCATGCTGTTCAAAAACCACTTCCTATCATTCCACAGAAGCGAGCTGTCGACTATCCACTATGGGAAACTCGCGGCATGAAGAGAGCTTGCATATAGTAATGGTATCATACGTTACTATCAAATTAAGGCAACAATGAAGCATAGAACACTGCCTTTCCTGTTTTGTATTAGATATCTAGAAAAACAAAAATCGAAAGAATATTGCCTGATTTAACGCCGGAGTTATGCAGCTCGTGGCGACGAAACTTTCGATACACGCTCAAAAAAGAAAAGGTCTCTCCAGCGGGGAATTGAACCCCGGTCTCCCGCGGATTGTCACGTGACAAGCGGAAATACTGACCACTATACTACTGAAGATTGATAATAATTGATTTTTTGAAAAATCTATATATCATGGTTATTAGTTACGGTTCACCAAAAGCATGCTTAACCATCGGCAAGAAGTGTCTCTTCTCATTAGACGCAAATTATGAGAGGTTGGCAGTAGAGTAAGCATATCAGGATAGTGTCCACACGAATCCTTAGGTTTTAATTCAAGAATCAGAAAATAGCTATACAACTCACGTGGTCTTTGCCTCGCAATGATCACCACCCTGGAAGATGACCGGCGTAGATGTCCTTTTTAGGAATGCGAAGAATTCGGCGTTGTGCTGAGCGCGGCCAGAACCGTCACCAATATGCGCCCCACTTGTCAAAACCTCGCAAATTTTCTGGTCAGAGGCTCTTGGTTGTAGTCACCCACAAAAAGCACACGCGCTATTACAACCTCATACCCTGCTATTGAATATTCATAGCTGTTTCTAGTCTAGGAAAAAATACTCGTTAGTTATAATAGTTCCTCTTGCCAATCCACAACACTACCTCGACAATGCGCACGTAGCACCTGAGGTTGTTCAATTACGCTCACATTACCGCTAAGACCTATCCCTTCTCAAATCTCCAAGATTTTTCAAAACACTCCTGGGCTTGCCGTCGTAACCCATCTTCTCCATCCATTCCCTAAGGCTGCGGATCCGTGTAGGATGAATACGATCCAAAAGTTCCATGTCCCTAGTCGCCCCAAAGCCTTCACTCCAATACTGCCACCAAGCTGCAAAATTCTGCCTCCACGTCATCGATGATTCGTCACGGACTACGTCTGGTCCCGCAGCCCAATTAGCCCAAGCATTGGGATATGGCTCGGCAGCAGGGAGGTAATCTTCGAGTGGCACGTAAACATGTGCCGCTTTCTTTCCCGTGACTTGTGTAAATGTATCAACAATCTGGGCGAAGTTGACTTGGTCGGTCGCAACTTCCAGATCTAACCCCGCAGACTCTGAAGGGTTGTCTAGTATCCACAGACTGTAGATACCCACGTCAGCGAGGGCTATTAGTGGTATTTTGCCATCCTCTGTAAAGAAAAATTAGCAATACTCTCATGAGTTATGAGAAGCGATGAAGCAAGACTCACGAGCTGGGTTTGCCCAAACAAACGAGCCATCAGCTTGTTCCTTTGGAACGAACATCCCATCAAACAGCATATCCATGTAAGGTCCCGTAGTCAACAAAGACGTCTTCATAGTGTCTTGTCCATGACCAAGAATTAGGTCCCCAACCCGACCTTTTGCGTCATTGTGGCCACAATGATACTTTTCGTCCCAGCCTGCTTTCTTGACTGAATAGTCTATGTTTGCCCAGACAAAATGTTTGACACCATGATGCCTCGCAATCTCGTATGCTCTAAGGCCATAAAACAGCTCGCCTTTCTCGCCGAGGGTGAAACCATCCATGTTGACCCAAGCACCATATACGCCATTGAAGGCTCGATGGAGATCTGCTTGCTGATCTTGGCTCCCTTCCATAAGAGTGACGTTCGGCAAGGCAGAGAGTTCCCTGGCTCGCGTGGAACTGGCGCTTCGAGTCAGAACTCTAACACTATATCGATTGCTACTCGAAAGAGCTGATCGTAGCGTCAGTACACGTATCAACACTTGTGAACAAGGACTGACCTTTGACGACGGGCACCCCTTGCGCGCCTGTCCCACCAATTACCAGAATGAGCTTAGGGTTCGCCATTAGTCTGCACGTTGCTTTTTTTCGTGTGTAGCGTTTTCGAGTCACTCAAATTGTACTCGTTTCTACTTGGATAGTACTCGGTTTAAAGATATTGGAAGTTGACCTGCTATTAAATACAGAACACTGCTATATCATAAATTCGTCCGAACCAACTTCTAGCCTAAAGGAAACCAGTGAAAGTATCCTCCTTTGTGATTTCAAATGCTGCACATGACGAAGTATGCGAAATCGACGTGGAGAGGATTACTGATCCGTCCAACGGGTTTGGGTGTTCTAGTCGGGAACAAAGAGGGGAAGCGCCAAGCATGTGAGAGAAGTAGATTAGTGATCCATCACAAAAGTAAGGAGAAAGAAGACCGATGCCCGCGGTTCTGCGGGCTAATGGTCGGCGCGAAAATTGATAACCCTAATCGATCAAGGTGAGCTGACAAACCTTTGTTGCTGACTAGTCCAATCTACTGATTGCGTGCGAAACGGACAAAACGATCCTCCGTCCAGCCATTCAGTAGAGAAACGTTCTATTACGCATCTTCAACTGCTTAGCAAGATGTCCTGATGGCATCATTTATCCTCATGACTATCTTGTACGCCAAGATTTCCAGTGGTTATAAAGACTGGGGAATGGATGGAGCCCCAAGGAGAGTCAGTATATCAGATAAAGCAATTTTTACCCATAACTTCTATTCATTCTCACAATGTCGAATTCTCTCATATTTATCACTGGTGGGACCGGATTCATCGGCGCACATACTGTTCAAGCCTTACTTAAAGCTGGATACCGTGTACGTCTGAGTACACGAAGGCCAGAACAAGATGCGATTGTCAAGAAGCGGTATCCAAAATTCGCATCAGCTATCGAGACTATATTGATAAAGGATTTCTCCAATCCAGAGTCGTTCAAACAAGCGCTAGCTGGAGCTGAACATGTCATCCATCTCGCAACACCTATGCCCAGTCGTTCTGGCACCGACTTTCGCAAGGACTTTGCCGCACCAGCGGTCAACGCAACTCTCGCAATCCTTAAAGCTGCACTGAATTTTCCGCAGATCAAGAAGGTAATCGTCATGTCCTCAAGTGTCGCACTGCTTCCTGTATCCTTTTTAGCGAGGTCTGACTTAGAGTATGAGGTGAAGGGTGAGTTATTCGCTTGACTTACTGGGACGCTTGCTGATACGAATAGACAATACTGGAGAGGTCATCCCTGTCGACTTTGATGCCGAGTTCCTTCCAGGCCTTATGGGACAGGTCGTCAAATACTCTGCATCTAAAATTGTCGCCCATCAAGCAACGCGTGATTTTGTCAAGGAAAGGAAGCCTGATTATACATTGATCACACTCCATCCAACCTACGTAATGGGCCACGATCTCACTCAGGAAACAGCAGAAGGCCTGGGCGGGATTAATTCCCTCCTATGGAAGTCACTTGCCTCAGAGAAGCCGCTGATCGGCACTTCTTGGATTCATGTCCAGGACGTTGCGGATGCGCACGTCAAGGCCTTACAGGTGAATGTCGAACATGAAAAGGAGTTTCTCCTTTCAGGTCCACCATTTCCATGGGAAGACGCGATAGATTACATCCGGAAGAAGTTCCCTGGCTTGGAGGTGAAGCTAGTGCCTCCATTTGAGGGAAAACTGAAAGTCGATGTGACAGGTGCAGAAACTGTATGGCATTCCTGAAAGTAAATGGAGAATCTGACTAATTGCCTTGTGTTAGGTCCTCGGTCTTAAATGGAGACCCAAAGAATTGATTCTTGACGAGGTCATTGGGCAGCAGCTTGCCCTTGGAAACAAGTTGACGTAAGGTTGGAGATGGTGGGACACTATAGGACGTAATGGGCCTTTTCATCTTGATGGAGAGACCTTTAGGGCAATGAAGTTAACTCAAGTTTGTTTGAATTAATCCACGATTAGAAGTTGTTACAAAACTGAATTTGAATCCTTTGTCTCTGAACTATGCTAAAAAAAAATACTGGTTACGGCCTCAAGGGATAATATCTAGATATGCCAACAGGGAAAAATGGTCTACCGTCTCATTGCTAGTAAGGCCTCGCTTTAGAAAGCGATCGCAAGGCGATTGAATGCACGTACGAGCTTAAGTATTGACCACGCAAGACAACGCGCAGCTTTGTTGTCTTGTGCTCTGCCTTTTTGGCGCATGGATAGCGCATGTAGGCCGTATGCTCGGCTCGATGAGCCCGCCCATTACAAAACTCTCCTTCGAGAACCTGTCCTATCAATAAGGATCTCGCATCTCAGCGGCTACTTACTCTATCTATAGTCTGATCGCGTGCTTGTGTTGCTTCAAGCTCGCAGGGATGCGCGCTTTCTCTATATCATCTGCAGTAATCTGACAATGTTACGCTTACTGCGCAAGCGCTTGTAGGTCAGCCATGTTTGTGGACTACTCTTTCCATGAACCAGCTTATAAAATGGATAATTGAAATGAAAAAATAGGCAGATATAACGTATTAATAAGACGTTTCTAGGAGTAAGTGTATATACGTTGTGGGTGACTAGTCAACAGATACCCAATGGAGGAGAGAAGGAACGAGAGGATCTGGACGAACGAAAGGAAAAAGTCTCAAATATACAATCTTGTTGCCACTAGACTTTCAGAACAACAGTAGTTATCGCATGCAGCATTTTCTCCCATGTTTCTATACTGCGATGCTAGTAATCACCATAGGAATTATAGCGTGGCTTCGCAGGCTAGAACCCCAACCGGATATGCGAGGGCTAACAGCAATAGATAGATACTCTATCTAGAACATGTACTTATTGATTAGCTAGGAACTCTAGGGGCTATATACAATAGCAACACAATGCAATGCCGCAGCGCTGGTCTACCAGACGAAGCGAAGCGAGCCATGAGCTGCAGAATGAGCGAGCCGCGATGCTCCTTTCTAGTAAAAGTCACATCGCTATAGCTCACCAACTCCTGCTGTGTCTAGCCGATGATGGTGTTCAGGCGAGCCTTGATGTTGGGCAGACGGTCTTGGATGTGGGCCATTGAATTGAATTGAATTGAATTGAATTAACGTCCGTTGCGACCTCCCGTAGGGTAATGAGACGGACGAAGCCAGTGCTGCAACACCTGGCTAAGCCATTTCATGACTAACATCTGCGGACTAGGTCCTTCGCGTGTGGAGTTTCTCCGTCGAATGAGAAAGGTCCAATGTGCAGCGACTACACCTACGACAGCACCTATCGTGCAATATTCTTGTAGCGGATGTGGGTCATGAGCGTCTAGTTGAGACTCTTCGCAAGAAGTTGGGTACCGCAGCGGTTTGCCATATTCCTGTAGGCAGGGTGGTGTCGGAAAGATAAGGACTGTAATCCCTCTATTTCGCGAAGGATGTATAAGTCTAACATCTATGCGAGTGTTTGGGTGTCAAGCCCGAGCGCGTAATGAAAGTGAACGGAGGTGAGAACCCATAAGGGTGCTGTGGATGGCAAAGTCTTGGTCGAGCATCAGTGAGGGTCCATTGCGAAAGCGACCAGAAGGGGCTCACCATTTAGGTTGTGGCATTTTCACTCTCCACAGCTTGGTGTGTTGATACGTGTTGGGAGCTGTAAGAGGGTGGCTTCCTGTGTTGGGAGCTGTGGAGCACGTGTTCAGGCGCGCTTGACGCTTTCCCAGCTTGAGACTTGCTCTTGGCGGAACCATCCTCTTCACGCGTTTGAGGAGGTGGAGGAGGCGGAGGAGTGTCTGCGGGCTGTGGCTGATTTTCAGATTCTTTCCCTATCTGATAGCGAGTGTATTATGCTAGCGCAAATTGCTCTTAAGATTAATTGGACTAAGATAGCAGATGGTTTAGTCTAAAGGTGAAGATACTTTATGTTGATTTCTGGGCATCGTATAGCTAGGGAATCTGAAGAGATAGACTGTTATGGGTTAGGCCATGCCTACCCTATTATGGTCTGGTCACGCGTAGAACTCTATAAGTCGAGTAGATAGACTGGCAGATCCCTACCCTAAGCAATACAAGGACTTTTGGTTCCTTAAAGTTCATGTCAGGGTTCAGCCCATAACAGAATACTAGCATAAGCACGATCTGAGTTGGGTAGAATGAAGGGTGTGTATTTTCTAGGTTAATCTGTTGCGGAACAACGAGCTTCTAAACCAATTCTTACTGCGCGGCCAGCCTCTCAACAAAGATCATTGGATTCTTCGAAGGGTTCCTCCCCTGGCTTGACCTCTGAACTAGATTTTTCACCTTGTGGGCTATTTGTGTCCGAGGAGGATTTGGCTTTTGGACTAAACATTAAAGTTAGTTATCGCCATACCCATGTTTTTATATGGTATTGACGAACCTGGGGAAAAAGGTTGCTATCCATTGAGCTATGCAAAAGCCAGAGAACATGTCAAGCGCTTTGGAAATGGTTCTTGCAACGGCTAGCGGACCAGATTGCTCGGCTTCGCGAGTGCTCGCATGATCGTTGCTTGGCTTTTGTTGGCGTCCAGGCTGACATCCCAGCTGGGCACGTTTCTGTCTAATGCGCCACTGTTGTCGTTCTCTATGAGTCTCCAAGTTCTGTGGTACACGTGCTGCTTCTGGTGCTTGTCGCTGGGTAACTGTTGAGAAGGTGTTTCGACCTGGTGGGCGAAAAGCTGTTTGACTAAGTTTCCACGCCCTTGTGGGAAGAGCAGGTGCTCGTCCCACGATTGAAGCATGGGCAACTGTCCGAAGAGAGTTCAGAGTCAGAGACATGGTATCTGTAACTAATAGTACTACGTGAGGAAGACTAGGTTTGTGTAGAGGGTATGGAAGTGGAGCGCAGATCTTGGATAGAACGTAGACAGAAGTGAGAGAACAGAACGGCGATTATATCATGACGAGTTCAATAAGAGTGTTTGTATTGACATAAACCCATGGTTTATCATAGCTGGGCCCAATGAACAAAGCTACTATGGCCCACCCATTAGTACCTGCAACCAATCAGTTGTAAAGAAAACCTAACGCATCACCAATCAAGGTCTTCTACTACTTTGACGATAGGGGTCACACATGAATGAATTTGCGTGAGAATGCGATCAGAACAAGCACAGTACAAGGCTGATTAAGCAAAGAAGTTGGCAACCTGAACCAAGTACAAGATATCGGCCAAGACGCCATACCATCAGAGCAAGGCCCGGCAATGCTATATCAACGTGTCTAGCACCAAGCAATCGTGTATGCATTACATGAATGCGTGCGTAAACCTCCAAACGTGTGGACCTCCAAGTATTGATCCCGAAGAAGGTTGGTGGTGCGGATCAGGAAGGATAGAGCTCATGAGCCATCTCTTGCCGTAGGTCAGTATCTGGGTGTCTTCTGTTGGAGGCTCTGTCGACCGGGTTGTCCCTTACTTGATGCTCTTGCGCCCATCTCAACTGGCTGTGCGGTCTGTGACAATGTTCCGAAAGGTGTTTGGGAACAGGGACGCACGGGTACGACCCGAAGCGGATGCGAGGATGAAGAACAGCAACCGAGGGTGTTGATGAGTGAGTACATGGAGGGACGCGCGGGCACGAACCGAAGCGTGGATGTACGCTGCCATGCCAGGCGGCACTGGCACCGAATTGGCCGAAGCCTGAGTTCGCACTTTCGCGTGTAATCGGTCACAGTCAACGGTGAGGATGTGACGCATGGAAAAGTCTTGGGTGGGCATCAGTGAAAGGCCGATGCGGATGTGATTGAATAGAGCTCACCATCGAGTTTATTCCGCTCTCGACTCTCCGTTTTGCTTTCCTTTACTTTCAGCGTAGATAGAAAAGTCTTGAATGGGCATTGGTGACTCTCCCACAACTGGTGAAACTGGAAAATAGCGGCCTATAAAACCACGCTACATTTAGTAAAACTACTACTTTTAGAAGTAGTTGTAGTTGTCATAGTTGTATATTATATACTATATTAGTAGCACTTATTTCTTTTTCATTTTTCACTAATGGCTCGCCTGTGGCGATTGGCCTATCAAAAAGTATCACAAAAAACGGCAGGCCGCCCCTCGGCCCACCAAAGATCAAAGATCAAAGATCAAAAAAAAAAAGGGTTTTGTTAAAGTAAGGATTCGAACGCGACACCTCAGGCACCAAGGCTCTGGCTCTGTGCAAGCCTCGAGCCCCAGGGCTTTGGCTTCACGTGTCAAATCCAATGTATGGATCCGGATGGACCCCTAATCACAGAACAACAAAGAGCTCCAATAGGCAGAAGCCCATTGGGCGGCCAACAATGAGCAGAAAATTCTGAAGTCATCGAGCCGTGGTCGTGATGAGGACACAACAGGCAGAAAATCTGAACCGTGGTAATATGCGAAGTACTCAGAAAACTCTGAAATCCTCGAACCGTGGTCGTGAGTACTCAAGGCAGCGCACCCGCCTACAAATACTCTGCTCTTCTGCTGTTGTTTGAACTCAATCTC